>JAXIVJ010000373.1:5000-258102 GCA_036785665.1 Chirona hameri
GTAGATGTAGATGTAGATGTAGATGTAGATGTAGATGTAGATGTAGATGTAGATGTAGATGTAGATGTAGATGTAGATGTAGATGTAGATGTAGATGTAGATGTAGATGTAGATGTAGATGTAGGATGTAGATGTAGATGTAGATGTAGATGTAGATGTAGATGTAGATGTAGATGTAGATTAGATGTAGATGTAGATGTAGATGTAGATGTAGATGTAGATGTAGATGTAAGATGTAGATGTAGATGTAGAATGTAGATGTAGATGTAGATGTAGATGTAGATTAGATGTAAGATGTAGATGTAGGATGTAGATTGTAGATGTAATGTAGATGTAGATGTAGATGTAGATGTAGATGTAGATGTAGATGTAGATGTAGATGTAGATGTAGATGTAGATGTAGATGTAGATGTAGATGTAGATGTAGATGTAGATGTAGATGTAGATGTAGATGTAGATGTTAGATGTAGATGGAGATGTAGATGTAGATGTAGATGTAGATGTAGATGTAGATGTAGATGTAGATGTAGATGTAGATGTAGATGTAGATGTAGATGTAGATGTAGATGTAGATGTAGATGTAGATGTAGATGTAGATGTAGATGTAGATGTAGATGTAGATGTTGATGTAGATGTAGATGTAGATGTAGATGTAGATGGTAGATGTAGATGTAGATGTAGATGTGTAGATGTAGATGTAGATGTAGATGTAGATGTAGATGTAGATGTAGTGTGATGTAGATGTAGATGTAGATGTAGATGTAGATGTGATGTAGATGTAGATGTAGATGTAGATGTAGATGTAGATGTAGATGTAGATGGATGTAGATGTAGATGTAGATGTAGATGTAGATGTAGAATGTAGATGTAGATGTAGATGTAGATGTAGATTAGATGTAGATGTAGATGTAGATGTAGATGTAGATGTAGATGTAGATGTAGTTGTAGATGTAGATGTAGATGTAGATGTAGATGTAGATGTAGATGTAGATGTAGATGTAGATGTAGATGTAGATGTAGATGTAGATGTAGTGTAGATGTAGATGTAGATGTAGATGTAGATGTAGATGTAGATGTAGATGTAGATGTAGATGTAGATGTAGATGTAGATGTAGATGTAGATGTAGATGTAATGTAGATGTAGATGTTAGATGTAGATGTAGATGAGTAGATGTAGATGTAGATGTAGATGTAGATGTAGATGTAGATGTAGATGTAGATGTAGATGTAGATGTATATGCATATGCATATGCATATGCATATGCATATGCATATGCATATGCATATGCATATGCATATGCATATGCATATGTATATATATATATATATATATATATATATATATATATATATATATATATATCGGAAACTATGCTAGTTAGAAAATAGAAACAAACGGGAAAAAAAGCAAATGCCAGCCAGTTAAATTTTCAATCGACAAGGTGTCCTCAAAATTTATCTCAGGTCAATATTTGAGGCTCCAGAGGTCAAAAAAGGGAAAAATGTTTTGTTTTGCAAAATCGTTTTTCGCTATTAACTTTGTACTTAATAAAGATAACGGCAAACTGTTTACGCCATTGTGTTTATCTCGTCAAGGCGCTTTTAATGATATACATTGTGTCCTTGTTAAGTCAACTTAAAAAGTTGACCTCAGGTCAAGGTCAAGTGGTGGCCCAAGTAGGGCATGTTGCATATGGGAAGACGTGTCTCGACGAGACAAACACATTGCTGTCTGTTTTACTTCTATCTTCATTATGTCGGGAGTTATTCACAAAAAAGTGATTGTGACCTCGCATGACCTCAAATGACCCCATAGGGGTCACTGAACAAAACTTTCACTTGGATTATCAAGAATATCCCATAATAACATGATCCAGAAGTAATTGGACTAATATCATGTATATCTTAGAAATAGGAAGCATTTGTATATTTCCCCATTGTCTTATTATGGGGAGGTTACGAAATTTACCTGACCTTAGGTCACCGATATAAAAATTCCGAGAGAAACGAATTGTAAGTACTGATGCCCTCATGCTATCCTTTAAGTTTCAAACTGATCGGTGAGAAACTCTGGCTTTGGCACAACTGCAAACATTTTTGGAGGTGGGTCACTTGACCTGGTCTGATGACCTGACCTGAGATGACTCGAGGTTATTTTTTCTCAAAGTGTGCGCAATTGATGTCCTAACAGGTGTGTCAAAACCCGGCGGCGCTGCGCGCCGCCGTTTTTCGCTATCCGCGAAAAACCTGAGGGGGGGGGGGGGGGGGGGGGGGATCAACCCCCGCAGTGCGCGGGTTAATTTAATGTGTCGGGTTTTCCATGTCGATATTTCATGGTTGGATATAATTTACCCTAACGAGTGATACTCCTACCGGTCATTCAGCAAGGGCACCTGGGTTTCCGAAGTGAGTGTAGCGTGTTTCTTACCGATATTGCATGAACTAATCTAAAATACATATTCTAAAAGAATATATCGGGCATCTTTAAAAAGTTCCCTACTTTTTGTGGAATACACATTGTTTTCCCAACCGTCATGGTGGCGGCTATTTTAGTACAAAATTCCTGCCGCAAGAAGCGCCACTAGTATGTCCGCGCCTGACCCATAACGTAACGTGTCACGTGTCACGTGTCACGTGACGTAACGTGTCCCATTTTCACCGCCAGGCAGCCGGAGTTCTGCAACTGGGCGTTCAACGTGCCGCGAGGTCAGCAGTGTCTGGAGAAGTGGCTTCAGATACCGGACAACGTGGATGTTCTGATCACACACGGGCCTCCCATAGGTCAGTACCACTGGGAGTATACCACCGACACCGATACACCGACACCCCGATACACCGACACACCGAAGCACACACCGACACACAAACACACCGACACACACCGACACACACCGATACACCGACACACCGACACACACCGACACACACACACACACCGACACACACACCGACACACACACACCGACACACAGACACACACCGACACACACCGACACACACCGACACACCGACACACACCGACACACAGACACACCGACATACACCGACACACATACACACCGACATACACCGACACACAGACACACCAACATACCGACATACCGACACACTGACACACTGACACACTGGCACACCGACACACCGACACACCGAAGCACACACCGACACACAAACACACCGACACACACCGACACACACCGACACGCACACACCGACACACACCGACACACACCGACACACACCGACACACCGACACACACCGACACACACCGACACACCGACACACACCGACACACACCGACACACACCGACACACACCGACACACACCGACACACACCGACACACACCGACAGATACAGATACAGATATGTATTTCGGAACCACACCGACACACACCGACACACCGACACACACCGACACACAGACACACCGACATACACCGACACACAGACACACCGACATACCGACACACCGGCACACCGACACACCGACACACCGACACACCGACACACCGAAGCACACACCGACACACACACCGACACACAAACACACCGACACACACCGACACACACCGACACACACCGACACACACCGACACACACCGACACATACCGACACACACCGACACACACCGACACACACCGACACACACCGACACACACCGACACACCGACACACACCGACACACCGACACACCGACACACACCGACACACCGACACACCGACACACCGACACCGACACTGACACCGACACCGACACCGACACCGACACCGGACACCGGACACAGGACACCGGACACTGGACACCGGACACCGGACACTGGACACTGGACACTGGACACTGGACACTGGACACCGGACACTGGACACCGGACACTGGACACCGAACACACCGACACACCGACACACCGACACACCGACACACCGACACACCGACACACCGACACACCGACACACCGACACACCGACACGTCAATCGGTTAAGTCTTCCAAAAGTTACGGACGAAACACTTTTGTTGCGCAGGCCTGCGACCATCCGTGAGGCCGATTCCGACCAATGCGCTGTGTGTTGGTGTTGTGCCATGCAACTTGCCAATTACCTACGTTTGTATCGCGGTGCGATTGTATGGGTAAGGGAAATGTGGAATGCAGGTCTGATGTGGAAACAGGGCATATGACCTTTCTTTGAAGTTGGGTTGCTTTATTTGTCTCCGAGTCACCTGCCTCATTGCCAGGAATGCCTGTATGACCAGGTATCCACAAGGGGCGTGTTTGCAAGATTAGGTGGAACGGAATTATGACAGCGGAGAATGTCATTCGTTGGTTCGCTCAGAAACCTGTTACCCGGCCGCCACAGACACCACGTGCGAGCCTTACCGAATGATTGTATGGCGTTATCACTATTAGCCCCCCGCGTTGACTCGAGCCCGGAATAACACTTCGTGTCGAACGTTCCATACGAAATCACCACTTACATGGGGCGGGGCTGACGGCGTGCTCAAACAAATACAATAACCCACTCAGACAGGGTTGGCTTAATTCAGAGCAGCAGGCGCTTATAACGCTGCAGTGATCTGGTGACACTAGTCAGGAGTGGTCCCCTGTGACCCGACAGGCCACAGGTGTGTATTATATCCTCCAAAGGACACTGTGACCCGACAGGCCACAGGTGTGTATTAGAACGCTGCAGTGATCTGGTGACACTAGTCAGGAGTGGCCCCCTGTGACCCGACAGGCCACAGGTGTGTATTATATCCTCCAAAGGACACTGTGACCCGACAGGCCACAGGTGTGTATTATATCCTCCAAAGGACACTGTGACCCGACAGGCCACAGGTGTGTATTATATCCTCCAAAGGACACTGTGACCCGACAGGCCACAGGTGTGTATTATATCCTCCAAAGGACACTGTGACCCGACAGGCCACAGGTGTGTATTATATCCTCCAAAGGACACTGTGACCCGACAGGCCACAGGTGTGTATTAGAACGCTGCAGTGATCTGGTGACACTAGTCAGGAGTGGTCCCCTGTGACCCGACAGGCCACAGGTGTGTATTATATCCTAAAACGTACATGATTCCCTGTGTCTTGTTCTTCATACCCATATTTGTGTAGGATTGCTTAGGTCATTCGCCGTAATTTGTTTTAAGCAATCTGTGGTTGCTCGACTGGTTTGGAAAGGAGACTCGTCACGCGGAAGGCTTTGTGGTGAATCTGGTGAGATATCTGGTGAGCGGGATAAGTCACGAGGGGCACCAGGTGGAGGAGGCGAGGGGCGGCGCAGAGGAGACTCGTCACGCGGAAGGCTTTGTGGTGAATCTGGTGAGATATCTGGTGAGCGGGATAAGTCACGAGGGGCACCAGGTGGTGGAGGCGAGGGGCGGCGCAGAGGAGACTCGTCACGCGGAAGGCTTTGTGGTGAATCTGGTGAGATATCTGGTGAGCGGGATAAGTCACGAGGGGTACCAGGTGGTGGAGGCGAGGGGCGGTGCAGAGGAGCTTATGTAAACTAAGCCGGCTGCAGCACGTGGCCGGCAGATCCGGCGAGCGGCCCGGCCCGCCACCGGCCTGGTACCGGCCTGAATAGCAGAGGTATCTGCCGAGCGCCGGCGGCCCCCGGTTTCCGGATAGGCTCGTGAGCGGCGGATGGAACAGGAGGCAGCCCGATAGTGAGGAGGTGCCCGTGATGTGTGTACATGTGCACCACACGACCGCTTCTGATCGCTGGATGATGCGCCGGCCGCCTAACGAGGGTGGTGTATCAGCGGCCCTAAAAGGAGTATCAGTGGCCCTAAAAGAGCTCTGTTGGCTCAGAATAGAAACGCTTATAGCCAAGCACGACTTGCATATTATGTACAAGCTCATCCATGACACAGACGCTCCAGTGTCAATCCGCCGACTCCTGGCCGACCGCTCCGAGGTATCTTGTCGCACCACTCGAGCGACACAAAACCGAGAGCTGGAAGTTGCCCGAGTCAGAACGGAGTTTGCGCGGCGCTCCTTTCTGTGTCGTGCGACGCGGGCATGGAATCAGCTGCCGATGACTGTCAGGTGTTCTCCAAGTTTTATAATTTTTAAAGCGAACGTAGGTGAAGTCATGTAGTTTAACTTTGAAATGAGTGTGATATGCGATGAGTATGTTTTAATGCAGTTTTTACTGAGCTGTAAATGACGTGGATTACTGAAAAACCATGCAATGGATGTATCCGAAATATATGATGATGATGATGATGGTGGTGTACCATAGCATGGTCCTAACCTTGTATGGCGACATGGCGACACTTCTCGAAACGAGGCTGGCGAATCGTTTCGCGTGTCGCATCGTCTCGCAAACTTGTCGACAGCACGAGATGACGCTGCTTGGTGCTGATACTGCCTTTGCAAATGTTCCATGCTTCAATAGGTTTCATATTACACGCCACGTGGATCTGGTCTATTTCTGAATCGTCTGAATTGGAACCAATGCTTTTTTCTACATGAATCAAACGTTGATTTTCTGAGATACTAAGTCATGTAATATGTAAAGTGTTTACATACCCCAGGGCGATGTCTAAGCTAACTGAACGAAACTGCCGCCGAAGTTCTTGTCGGTGTTCTTGATAGTTGGCAACCATTTGGTTGCGTGGGCCTTGACACCTTACGATGCTCTAACCCGCCCTCTGTCCTGTACAGGCCACGGTGATCTGACCATCAGCGGCGTCAGGGCTGGCTGTGTGGAGCTGCTCTCCGTGGTCCAGCAGAAGGTGAAGCCCAAGTACCACGTGTTCGGCCATATACACGAAGGTGAGTCGGCGGCGCCGTCACTGGCTGGCACTGTCGCTCATCGCTGAGGCGGCGGCCCGCGGTGCTGCTGCTGCCGCCGCCGTCTGGCGCTTAGAGCTCAATTAATTCGTGTCGATATATGAACATGTGCCCAATAACCTTAATTGACAGTATGTCCATTACAAGTCTTGATGATCATAGAAGCGAAGTTAGGAGGGTGTTTGTGACGCTGTGACCAAAGCCGTTCTAAGTGGCCGATGCTGTATAATGGCCGTTCGTGACTTATCAGACAATAATCGAATGGTTGAAGGGCGTGTTTACTTACCTTAAATAAATCGGGATACATTCGGGGTGAAATATCAGTCGGTTGTTTTACTCAGCTCGGTCTGGCGTACCTATTTGAACTGACTGGTGACTTGACTGGGACACGATCCGCTGTGTTATAATCCAGTACTGAGTACTGAATGGCTAAGTACATCGCTAAGTTACTCAGGGGTACGGGACCGGACGGCCAGCTCGTCGCCTGTGGCCGCGCTCCACACCAGAATTGTGTAGCTGCGTGAGATCTGCACTGTTTCTGACTGTGGCGGGCAGGTCTGCTGAGGTATTGCCTCATTTGGAGAGGAAGTGGGGGATCTTAGGCCTGCTGCCTACTCAGTAGACACACGAGATCAGCATTAGGGTGACACTTATTTGTCAACTTTCGATTTTCGAACTGCTCATTTGCATGCTAGTTTGTATGGATGACAAAACTATAAATATGCAATTTCAGCCAGATCGGATAATATTTAGATCTCGCGCCATGACCCTGAAGTTGTGCCTATTGTAAATGTATGTAAATGTATTAAAACATGAACTATCCACACGAATGAGGTTTTTACAGTTGTTTGTCATATTGGCAGGTTACACAGGGAACAATACAAAACACATCAGCATGCACTTTCACACTTCCACACACGCATAAAACTCAGTGCACCTCGCATGTCACGTCAGGTATGGCGCCCTGGCTCCAGGCTACGCTTCAGCTCTCTCATGAACTTGCCAGCAGACATGCACTCGAAGTCGCGTGGCAGACCGTTCATATTGCGCGCAGCGCGGTAGGCAAAGCGCCTCTTTCCGGCCTCTGTCCTGACCCGAGGAAGAGATAGGTGGTGGTCCTGTCGGGTCGTTCGAGAGTGCGCCGGTCTCTCACAGTTGTGAGAAAATAGACCGGCGAGACTCTCCGGCTCAGCGGTGCTGCGGACTTTGTGGAGAAGACAGAGGGTTTGATAAAGGAAGAGGTCGGGAGCATCGAGCCACCCCAGTGCTTCCCGCACCTCCGAAATGTGGTCAAACTTGCGTTTTCCGGAAACGACTCGCGCTGCAACGTTGATGAGTTTTTGAATGCGATGCAGGTTTTTGGCAGAGCCGTTTCCGTACACGACCAAACAGTAACGAATGTGAGAGAACACTAGGGCGGTGACGATTTCGGGAAGTATTTGTGACGGGAGGTAGTGACGGATATGGGATAGACTGACAAGGATACCGCAGCACTTACGGCAGAGGGCTGACACATGAGCGTCCCAGGTGAGGTGCTGATCAAAAATGACACCCAAGTTGCGTGCCTCTGAGTGAGGTACCAGGTAAGTGTCACGGAACTTGATAGTAAACTGAGGAAGTGAGCGCAAATTTTGTCGTGATCCGATGGTAAGGAGTTCGAACTTCCTTACGTTAACTTTAAGCCCATTGCAATGAAAGTAGTCCCCAAGAGAAGCGAGAGCCGACTCCATGCGGGCGATAAGCGCTGGCATACAAGATTTTGGTTCCGAAATCATGACTTGAGTATCATCGGCATATTGCACCACAATCGCATCAGCCGCATGAAGACTCAAGTCATTTGCAAACGCGCTGAAGAGAATGGGTCCGAGCGATGAGCCCTGAAAGACCCCTTGATTTATATCACGCGGAGTGGACGTTACAATCTTGCCATCAGAGCCAGGGAAGCTAACACTCTGAGTGTGACCGTGCAAGTAATTTTGGAACCACAAAGTGTCTATGCCGAGAGCCTGAAGTTTGACTAACAGTTTTCCATGGTGAATGACGTCAAAACATTTGCTTAAGTCAATCAAACAAAGCAAAGCAATTTTACCAGAGTCGACAGCCGAGAGCATGTGGTCAGTGATACAAGTGAGCGCCGTCTCCGTAGAGTGCCGCGGGCGGAAACCGTATTCTATTGACGCCTATTAGCAGGGTGAATACCAAAGTTTGTCTTCTTGTGCAACTGCGCTGAAAATGCTCAATCAGGTCATTTGTAGTCCCTTTAGCTCCCAGTACAAACTACAAATTTGCAGCAATCAGAGGAAGAAATGCGGAAATGGCCAAAAAATACGAGTATATTTTACTCATAATGACTAACAACGACAGCCAGTATGAAGAAAAACAGCTAACTCGCATAGCGCGCATATCAGTAGCATGTGAGTACCAGTAACCTAAGCCACCTATTGTCGCCTACTTCATCGGATACTCGAGGCGGTGCCGCTCCACAACCTGGAAGAGGAACTGGCGCTGTTCCTCATCGGTCGTGAGGGCCAGGTTGAATTGCTACATTAGCGCCACTCCCCGCTCTGTCCGGTCGTTCGTTACGCTCAGACTGGCAACTCTCTGACGACACGAGCGGTAAGACTCGCTCCGGCTCCAACTCTCGGGATCCTCGCCCATGAACTCAGCATCTGCCATGCCGAGATCCGCTACCAACTTCCTGCTGTTGGTGATGCAGAAGTCGGCCAAAGTCTTCCCCTTCCCAGACAGCCAGGGAAGCCTCCATGGTGAGCCTGTTGGGAGGGGGAGTCTCCAGGGAAGTCTCCATACCCTGTCTGTCCCGCATTGCCTCCAGCATCCGCCGCTTCACTTCGGAAGGCACCTCTTCGTCGAACAACCCCAGCGTACGAGGTGCTCACTGAGGTACCACATATGACGGCGGAAGACGATGGCTGCAGTCTTGGAGATGGCTGGTCTTGGTCCTTGTACTTCAGGAGCGTCTTCATGCAGCTGAGGTCGTTCTGGGAGCTGACTTCGCCACTGGAGCTGACGTCACCACTGGAGCTGACGTCGACACTGGAGCTGACGTCACCACTGGAGAGCTGCCGTCACCACTGGAGAGCTGCCGTCACCACTGGAGCTGACGTCGTCACTGGAGCTGACGTCGCCACTGGAGCTGACGTCGCCACTGGAGCTGACGTCGCCACTGGAGCTGACGTCGCCACTGGAGCTGACGTCACCACTGGAGCTGACGTCACCACTGGAGAGCTGCCGTCACCACTGGAGCTGACGTCACTGGAGCTGACGTCGCCACTGGAGCTGACGTCGCCACTGGAGCTGACGTCGCCACTGGAGCTGACGTCACCACTGGAGCTGACGTCGCCACTGGAGCTGACGTCGCCACTGGAGCTGACGTCACCACTGGAGCTGACGTCGCCACTGGAGCTGACGTCACCACTGGAGAGCTGCCGTCACCACTGGAGCTGACGTCACCACTAGAGCTGACGTCGCCACTGGAGCTGACGTCGCCACTGGAGAGCTGCCGTCACCACTGGAGCTGACGTCGCCACTGGAGCTGACGTCGCCACTGGAGCTGACGTCGCCACTGGAGCTGACGTCACCACTTGAGCTGACGTCACCACTGGAGAGCTGCCGTCACCACTGGAGCTGACGTCGCCACTGGAGCTGACGTCACCACTGGAGCTGACGGTGCCACTGGAGCTGACGTCGCCACTGGAGCTGACGTCGCCACTGGAGCTGACGTCGCCACTGGAGCTGACGTCGCCACTGGAGCTGACGTCACCACTGGAGCTGACGTCACCACTGGATAGCTGCCGTCACCACTGGAGCTGACGTCGCTACTGGAGCTGACGTCGCCACTGGAGAGCTGCCGTCACCACTGGAGCTGACGTCGCCACTGGAGCTGACGTCGCCACTGGAGCTGACGTCGCCACTGGAGCTGACGTCACCACTTGAGCTGACGTCACCACTGGAGAGCTGCCGTCACCACTGGAGCTGACGTCGCCACTGGAGCTGACGTCACCACTGGAGCTGCCGTTGCCACTGGAGCTGACGTCGCCACTGGAGCTGACGTCGCCACTGGAGCTGACGTCGCCACTGGAGCTGACGTCGCCACTGGAGCTGACGTCACCACTGGAGCTGACGTCACCACTGGATAGCTGCCGTCACCACTGGAGCTGACGTCGCCACTGGAGCTGACGTCGCCACTGGAGCTTCGTACCAGGCGGGGACGTGGACCAGCGCGAAAAGTACAAAGCGCGTGATCCCCCGCTTCTCACGGTTCGTGGCGTCAAACTGCTCGCGAAACAGATGGATCTCGAGTGAGTAGATCACTCGCGCCATCCAGCGGACCCGATGCAGTGATCCAGGTCTGAGGAAATGGACTCCTCGTGAAGGAACCCCGCCAAGGTAGATGATGCTGAGCTCCAGGTCTGAGGAAATGGACTCCTCGTGAAGGAACCCCGCCAAGGTAGATGATGCTGAGCTCCAGGTCTGAGGAGATGGATTCCTCGTGAAGGAACCCCGCCAAGGTAGATGATGCTGAGCTCCAGGTCTGAGGAAATGGACTCCTCGTGAAGGAACCCCGCCAAGGTAGATGATGCTGAGCTCCAGGTCTGAGGAGATAGATTCCTCGTGAGGGAACCCCGCCAAGGTAGATGATGCTGAGCTCCAGGTCTGAGGAGATGGATTCCTCGTGAAGGAACCCCGCCAAGGTAGATGATGCTGAGCTCCAGGTCTGAGGAAATGGACTCCTCGTGAAGGAACCCCGCCAAGGTAGATGATGCTGAGCTCCAGGTCTGAGGAAATGGATTCCTCGTGACGTAACCCCGCCAAGGTAGATGATGCTGAGCTCCAGGTCTGAGGAAATGGACTCCTCGTGAAGGAACCCCGCCAATGTAGATGATGCTGAGCTCCAGGTCAGAGGAGATGGATTCCTCGTGAAGGAACCCCGCCAAGGTAGATGATGCTGAGCTCCAGGTCAGAGGAGATGGATTCCTCGTGAAGGAACCCCGCCAAGGTAGATGATGCTGAGCTCCAGGTCAGAGGAGATGGATTCCTCGTGAAGGAACCCCGCCAAGGTATATGATGCTGAGCTCCAGGAGCTCCCGGTAATCGTGTCACGGGGTTGTCTCTGGCTCAGCTGCATCTTCAATCGGATGATCCGCTCATCCCGGGCGGCGTCGAGCAGCTCTCTGGGGGCATCATCGGCCGTGAAGGGCTTGAAGTTTGCCGTCTCAATCAACGTCCATTGCTGCTGAAACCACTGAAAGATGACGATGTCCGGCCCCTTGGATGGCCCTATCGTCTTCACGAACGTCTTGTCCGCCACCAACTCCAGCATGTGATGGCGGCATGCCAAGTTAAGAATATGTCGCCCGAGGACATCCTCGATGAGCACGCAGGCGACAGTGTGCTGGCCGGTGTTGGCCGCCATCGTGTCGAACGGCAGACCGATGGCTCGGTCGCCAAGGTCCCAGTCCCGCTTGAAGAACAGCTTGATTGATCAAAAAACGTAAAAGTTGCCGCAAGTTTGGTGAAGTCGACTTCCCTGACCGCACTTGCGGTAACTTTAACGCTTTTTATCAATCAAGTTGTGCTTTGGCAGGCACATACCTACCTAACCCGATAACATGCCCAATGACTCACCTTCACAACTTCAAGGTTATAGCGCAAGGTCAAAATATTATCCGATCTGGCTGAAATTTCAGATGTAAAGTTTCCTCATCCGTACAAACTGCAGGGCAAATGAGCAGTTCGAAATTCGAAAGTTGAAAATTCACACCTGTGCTAAGTGCCACCCTAATCAGCATGCTTCACTTTTCAGCTATATTGCAAACATCTTATGCACCTATAAGCTTATAATCAACACGTAAATCATATTTGAATAACAAGGTGTAATTAATTAAACGTGTCTAATAAATATGGCGATTACGGAACCCCAGGGCGCCCGACTGGTTAGCTCAATTGATTAGAGCGTCGTCCTGTAACGTAAAGGTAATGGGCTCGAGCCCCACGCTGGCCGGAAGTTTTCACAGCACTATAGCTTGGCTCGGGCAGTACTTTTGATCCCGGGGTGTGACACGACAGACAGACAGACAGACAGACAGACAGACAGACAGACAGACAGACAGACAGACAGACAGACGGAGACATACCACTAGCTGCTGCTATTTTGCCCACACTCCATTGAGTGTGCTCCCACCCTCATTTGTATAATGAACTGCTCTTTTTCACTATATTATTCAAATGGAAGTGAGTTATGCGTTATGACATTGCATTTGTTGCGTAACTAATTGCCAATGCAGAACTTGAATGACTATGCAATGGTGTATTAGGACTATTTCCACTCCATCTCTCTCCATCGATTGTGTCTTTTTCGTTGAATAAATGCCGTCACCGGCCTAACCTCGAAGTCTATCTGTCGGTTTATGAGCCGTTAAGTTCAGAAAACCCTGCGAAGGCCAGATCGGCCCAGCATCCGTTTGTCTGGGGCCGTGCGCTATAAAAGCCGGTATGACGCCGAATGCCGTATATTCATGCGGCGGACAGGCCGGCAGAGTTCCATGTTTGCATTGACACTCCCCGGGGCAGAGTTCAGGGCAGAGCTCCATGTTTGCATTGACACTCCCCGGGGCAGAGTTCAGGGCAGAGTTCCATGTTTGCATTGACACTCCCCGACATGCCTGAAAGCCGGCGAATGCACGCTTAGGCAAAGATGCCGGCGCCATTGCGGGTGGCCGGCACGTTTTCCGTTGTGTGCAGATTATGTCCGTCCGGGGGTACGGGGGGGGGGGACGTGACTGACACGGGACGGGACGGGACGGGACGGGACGGGACGGGACGGGACGGGACGGGACGGGACGGGACGGGACGGGACGGGACGGGACGGGGCGGGGCGGGACGGGACGGGACGGGACGGGACGGGACGAACCGAACCGAACCGAACCGAACCGAACCGAACCGAACGGGACGCGACAGGACAGGACGGAGCGGGACGGAAAACGGGACGGAAAACGGGACGGAAAACGGGACGGAAAACGGGACGGAAAGCGGGACGGAAAGCGGGACGGAAAACGGGACGGAAAGCGGGACGGAAAGCGGGACGGAAAACGGGACGGAAGAAAAATGGGACGAAAAACGGGACGGAAAACGGGACCGGACCGGACCCGACCCGACCCGACCCGACCCGACCCGACCCGACCCGACCCGACCCGACCCGACCCGACCCGACCCGACCCGACCCGACCCGACCCGACCCGACCCGACCGGACCGGACCGGACCGGACCGGACCGGACCGGACCGGACCGGACCGGATCGGATCGGATCGGATCGGATCGGATCGGATCGGATCGGATCGGACCGGACCGGACCGGACCGGACCGGACGGGACGGGACGGGACGGGACGGGACGGGACGGGACGGGACGTGGGACGGGACGGGCTATGTCAGTCTGTCACCGCTGTCACCGCTGTCACCGCTGTCACCGCTGTCACCGCTGTCACCGCTGCCAGGATGGCGTCACTGTGTGTCGCCGTGTCGGCGCCGCTGCTCTCGGGTCGGCCGGCCGGCCGGCCGGCGCCGTGTGCTCGTGCCGTGAGCCGACGGGCGAACCACACAAGTCACGACTCACGGCCCCACCGGCCGCGGTGCCGGCCCAGTCCCCGCTGCCGCGGCGACCCAGCTCCCTCCCAGGTCAGGCTGACGTAACCCCGGCCACGGAACACAGGGACAGGGGAGCACGGAACACAGGGACGGGAGCACGGAACACAGGGACAGGGGTGCGCGAAACACGGACGGGAGCGCGGAACAGAGGAGTACGGAACACAGGGACAGAGGAGCACGGAACACAGGGACAGATGAGCACGGAACACACGGACAGGGGAGCGCGGAACACAGGGACAGGGGAGCGCGGAACACGGACAGGGGAGCACGGAACACGGACAGGGGAGCACGAAACACAGGAACAGAGGAGCACGGAACACAGGGACGGGGGAGCACGAAACAGGGACAGGGGAGCACGAAACAGGGATAGGGGAGCACGAAACACAGGGACAGGGGAGCACGAAACACAGGGACAGGGGAGCACGAAACACAGGGACAGGGGAGCACGGAACACAGGAACAGGGGAGCACGGAACACAGGGACGGGGGAGCACGAAACAGGGACAGGGGAGCACGAAACAGGGACAGGGGAGCACGAAACACAGGGACAGAGGAGCACGAAACACAGGGACAGGGGAGCACGAAACACAGGAACAGGGGAGCACGAACCACAGGGACGGGGGAGCACGAAACAGGATCAGGGGAGCACGAAACACAGGGACAGGGGAGCACGAAATACAGGATCAGGGGAGCACGAAACACAGGGACAGGGGAGCACGAAACACAGGAACAGGGGAGCACGGAACACAGGGACAGGGGAGCACGAAATACAGGAACACGGGTGCATGTAACATAAGGACAGGGGAGCACGAAACACGGACGGGGATGCATGTAACATAAGGACTGAAAACCACAAAAACCGTGAATGATGAACGCAAACCATTTTGTAACACTTTTAGTTGGACAAGGATCACAGTCACTTAGGCATTAACCAATGGGACCGTACCATCTAAGTGCGGACGGAGCACGGAAGGGGAAGTTGGAAGTGTATTGCCCGGATTACGCCGATGCCGTGCCTCTGAGCGGCGGCATTACAGGAGCTCTCAGCAGCTGAGCGTGGCCGGGCCGGGCCTGTCGGCAGATCTGTCTGCCGGCTGTCACGCACTGGGCTGAGCCGCTCAGACGGCCGTGATGGCCAGATAGCCGCGTGTATCGCCCGCGGCCCGGCCGCCGCCCTCCGAGGGCTGCTACCGGGTCTGTACGGCCGCCGCCCTCCGAGGGCTGCTACCGGGTCTGTACGGCGGCCGCCCTCCGAGGGTTGCTACCGGGTCTGTACTGCCGCCGCCCTCCGAGGGCTGCTACTGGGTCTGTACGGCCGCCGCCCTCCGAGGGCTGCTACCGGGTCTGTACTGCCGCCGCCCTCCGAGGGCTGCTACCGGGTCTGTGCTGCCGCCACACGTCTTCAGTCTGGACGGGTCTGTAGGTTGTGCAGGGTGGCTTCACACTGGGACGCAGACTGTGCATCACTCTCTCACTCTGGCACAACGTGCACGGTGGTGGGAGGAACCTGCATTTCTGGCCTCGCTATTTAGCCGAAATGCTGCACATCGCAATAGGCGCACACGACAGGACGAGCAGTTCCATATACCTCGCATCCGCACTGAAGCCGGTAGACGTCAGTTTTCCTACCGAGTCCCTCGTCTTTACAACAGTTTACCGACCGAATTGACTGGTCTGAGGCCTGCCTCATTTAAACGTAACTTGCGGGTGTACATGAAAGGTCGAGGTGTAAACTAACGTGTGGCAGCCATGCTTTGTCTGTGCTATTGTTTTCACATTACCAGTTTATATCTATTTTGTGTTGATGCATAGTATTGTAAGCCGTGCACCATTGTTTTATCCGGTATGTATCTGAGTATGAATGTCAACTCCCTGTTTCCCCATGTACCTACTGTTTTATGTCTCGTGACGCCGGGCTAGGAATAGCCACAATGTGTGTGGATGGCCCGAAGTCGTTAAATACAAATACAAATACAAATACTGCCACGAAATTTCTTGAAATTTGGCAGTATCTTGAGTTGATAAAGATGAATATGACTTTGGTTTGGACGATAGCTGGATTTCTGTGGAGAAATGAGCAAGTTTTGTGTTGTGCATGACACAATGGCACATAACATCATACAATACCAGTGGTTTCACGGATCCACCTTCTACAGTAACTGACACCGGTCGGCTGCGTCGCGCGGGTGGCTGAGCGGGGTACTCGGGTATTAGCGACGTGCCAAATGATGGAGCCACGCCGTGTCAGAGTGTCTCGAGGTTCCCGCATGTAACGCCATGCCAACGGCCGGCCGTTTCGAAGTCCGAAGCCGCTTATTTCAGATTTTAGTTTCGATCTGCGTCCAAATTCCTGAACGTAGCAAGTAGCGACGAAATTATTTCACCACACTTAATCTTTCGGCCAGTGGGTATAATTATGCTAGCTCAGTTCAAAACACGTGTTAAACGTGAAATATTACCTTTAAACCCGAGTCGGAGGGCGGTCAAAGAGACATTTCTCAGTTTGAAGATAGATAAAGGATCCCTTCATGGCTGGTCATGATAGCAATCCTCACGAGTCACGATGTTATTATGAATAAGTTTATGAGAACCGTGCTTATCTTACGATACGATACTGTCAGACGAGTACATTAGAGACTGTGCGCGCGCGGCGCCACCACGTACGGCCGCGTGTGTCCATGGCCCTGTGGGGTAGTCTGGCTGACGTGCGGTGCGTGAGGGCCGTTAAAACGTCACCATCTTGTAGCCTGTTCGGTCCTTGTTGACCCTGTGGGGTAGTCTGGCTGACGTGCGGTGCGTGAGGGCCGTTAAAACGTCACTATCTTGTAGCCTGTTCGGTCCTTGTTGACCCTGCGGGGTATTCTGGCTGACGTGCGGTGCGTGAGGGCCGTTAAAACGTCACTATCGTGTAGCCTGTTCGGTCCTTGTTGGCCCTGCGGGGTATTCTGGCTGACGTGCGGTGCGTGAGGGCCGTTAAAACGTCACCATCTTGTAGCCTGTTCGGTCCTTGTTGCCCTGCGGGGTATTCTGGCTGACATGCGGTGCGTGAGGGCCGTTAAAACGTCACCATCTTGTAGCCTGTTCGGTCCTTGTTGGCCCTGCGGGGTATTCTGGCTGACATGCGGTGCGTGAGGGCCGTTAAAACGTCACTACCTTGTAGCCTGTTCGGTCCTTGTTGACCCTGCGGGGTATTCTGGCTGACGTGCGGTGCGTGAGGTCCGTTAAAACGTCATTATCTTGTAGCCTGTTCGGTCCTTGTTGGCCCTGCGGGGTATTCTGGCTGACGTGCGGTGCGTGAGGGCCGTTAAAACGTCACCATCTTGTAGCCTGTTCGGTCCTTGTTGACCCTGCGGGGTATTCTGGCTGACGTGCGGTGCGTGAGGGCCGTTAAAACGTCATTATCTTGTAGCCTGTTCGGTCCTTGTTGGCCCTGGATCCCGCGCTGGTCTGCGAGGGACGGTCTGTGCGCAGCTGCTTCGGTTACGTGCTGGTGCTGGTGCTGGGTCTGGTGCTGGTGCTGGCCCCTGTGTCTGGTGCTGGGGCTGGTGCTGGTGCTAGTCCTGGTGCTGGTCCTGGTGCTCGTGCTGGCCCCTGGTGCTGGTGCTGGTGCTGGCCCCTGGTGCTGGTGCTGGGTCCCGGCGGAGTGTAGCCGGCTGGGATCGAGTTTCCGATGGCAGCGAACACCGGCATCGTGGGAGCCACGTGCTATCCACGTTCTATCCACGTTAGGAAGACGCGAGCCGCGCTTTACCCAGACTAATTCGCGCATTCGCGTTCGTGGAAGGCAGGGCGCTCGGGCTCGTTTTAGTTTATTAACTCAACTCAAAGTCAAAGCAGCATGCTATGTGTGGGAAGGATCACGTGATGGTCTGTTGTTTTAAGAAGAGTGAACTCATTGTCCAACATGCATTTCAGTCGAATAAGAACATGTATTTTGTTGAGCCTTACTCCCAGTGTTTGCTCCAGTGAGGTCTGATGGCTGTGTGGGCGCGTTAGTCAGACACTGTTTACTTAGCAGGCCTGGATGCCGGGGTCTGCATCTCCTGTCCTGTGGCCAGAACAGTACGCCAGCCGACCTCCAGTCCACCGTAGTATCTCTCTCTCTCTCTCTCTCTCTCTCTCTCTCTCCTCTCTCTCTCTCTCTCTCTCTCTCTCTCTCTCTCTCTCTCTCTCTCTCTCTCTCTCTCTCTCTCTCTCTCTCTCTCTCTCTCTCTCTCTCTCTCTCTCTCTCTCTCTCTCTCTCTCTCTCTCTCTCTCTCTCTCTCTCTCTCTCTCTCTCTCTCTCTCTCCGTCTCCGTCTCCGTCTCCGTCTCCGTCTCCGTCTCCGTCTCCGTCTCCGTCTCCGTCTCCGTCTCCGTCTCCGTCTCCGTCTCCGTCTCCGTCTCCGTCTCCGTCTCCGTCTCCGTCTCCGTCTCCGTCTCCGTCTCCGTCTCCGTCTCCGTCTCCGTCTCCGTCTCCGTCTCCGTCTCCGTCTCCGTCTCCGTCTCCGTCTCCGTCTCCGTCTCCGTCTCCGTCTCCGTCTCCGTCTCCGTCTCCGTCTCCGTCTCCGTCTCCGTCTCCGTCTCCGTCTCCGTCTCCGTCTCCGTCTCCGTCTCCGTCTCCGTCTCCGTCTCCGTCTCCGTCTCCGTCTCCGTCTCCGTCTCCGTCTCCGTCTCCGTCTCCGTCTCCGTCTCCGTCTCCGTCTCCGTCTCCGTCTCCGTCTCCGTCTCCGTCTCCGTCTCCGTCTCCGTCTCCGTCTCCGTCTCCGTCTCCGTCTCCGTCTCCGTCTCCGTCTCCGTCTCCGTCTCCGTCTCCGTCTCCGTCTCCGTCTCCGTCTCCGTCTCCGTCTCCGTCTCCGTCTCCGTCTCCGTCTCCGTCTCCGTCTCCGTCTCCGTCTCCGTCTCCGTCTCCGTCTCCGTCTCCGTCTCCGTCTCCGTCTCCGTCTCCGTCTCCGTCTCCGTCTCCGTCTCCGTCTCCGTCTCCGTCTCCGTCTCCGTCTCCGTCTCCGTCTCCGTCTCCGTCTCCGTCTCCGTCTCCGTCTCCGTCTCCGTCTCCGTCTCCGTCTCCGTCTCCGTCTCCGTCTCCGTCTCCGTCTCCGTCTCCGTCTCCGTCTCCGTCTCCGTCTCCGTCTCCGTCTCCGTCTCCGTCTCCGTCTCCGTCTCCGTCTCCGTCTCCGTCTCCGTCTCCGTCTCCGTCTCCGTCTCCGTCTCCGTCTCCGTCTCCGTCTCCGTCTCCGTCTCCGTCTCCGTCTCCGTCTCCGTCTCCGTCTCCGTCTCCGTCTCCGTCTCCGTCTCCGTCTCCGTCTCCGTCTCCGTCTCCGTCTCCGTCTCCGTCTCCGTCTCCGTCTCCGTCTCCGTCTCCGTCTCCGTCTCCGTCTCCGTCTCCGTCTCCGTCTCCGTCTCCGTCTCCGTCTCCGTCTCCGTCTCCGTCTCCGTCTCCGTCTCCGTCTCCGTCTCCGTCTCCGTCTCCGTCTCCGTCTCCGTCTCCGTCTCCGTCTCCGTCTCCGTCTCCGTCTCCGTCTCCGTCTCCGTCTCCGTCTCCGTCTCCGTCTCCGTCTCCGTCTCCGTCTCCGTCTCCGTCTCCGTCTCCGTCTCCGTCTCCGTCTCCGTCTCCGTCTCCGTCTCCGTCTCCGTCTCCGTCTCCGTCTCCGTCTCCGTCTCCGTCTCCGTCTCCGTCTCCGTCTCCGTCTCCGTCTCCGTCTCCGTCTCCGTCTCCGTCTCCGTCTCCGTGTCTGTGTCTGTGTCTGTGTCTGTGTCTGTGTCTGTGTCTGTGTCTGTGTCCGTGTCCGTCTCTTGGAAGCTATACCATGCCACCATGTGTCTCTGTGTGGCAGGATACGGTGTGACCACCGACGGCAAGATCGTGTTCGTCAACGCCTCTACCTGCGACACCAGCTTCGTCCCCAACAACCCGCCGATCGTGTTCGACGTACCCATCCCGGACGGCTTCAGCAAGGACTGACCGGCCGGACGCGGCGGCGGCAGCTTCGTCCCCAACAACCCGCCGATCGTGTTCGACGTACCCATCCCGGACGGCTTCAGCAAGGACTGACCGGCCGGACGCGGCGGCGGCAGCTTCGTCCCCAACAACCCGCCGATCGTGTTCGACGTACCCATCCCGGACGGCTTCAGCAAGGACTGACCGGCCGGACGCGGCGGCGGCAGCTTCGTCCCCAACAATCCGCCGATCGTGTTCGACGTACCCATCCCGGACGGCTTCAGCAAGGACTGACCGGCCGGACGCGGCGCGGCGGCAGCTTCGTCCCCAACAACCCGCCGATCGTGTTCGACGTACCCATCCCGGACGGCTTCAGCAAGGACTGACCGGCAGGACGCGGCGGCGGCAGCTTCGTCCCCAACAACCCGCCGATCGTCTTCGACGTACCCATCCCGGACGGCTTCAGCAAGGACTGACCGGCAGGACGCGGCGCGGCGGCGGCGGTGGCAAGGACTGACCGGCAGGACGCGGCGGCGGCAGCTTCGTCCCCAACAATCCGCCGATCGTCTTCGACGTACCCATCCCGGACGGCTTCAGCAAGGACTGACCGGCAGGACGCGGCGCGGCGGCGGCGGTGGCAAGGACTGACCGGCAGGACGCGGCGGCGGCAGCTTCGTCCCCAACAATCCGCCGATCGTCTTCGACGTACCCATCCCGGACGGCTTCAGCAAGGACTGACCGGCAGGACGCGGCGGCGGCAGCTTCGTCCCCAACAACCCGCCGATCGTCTTCGACGTACCCATCCCGGACGGCTTCAGCAAGGACTGACCGGCCGGACGCGGCGGCGGAGGCAGGCGGAGGCAGGCGGAGGCAGGCGGAGGCAGGCGGAGGCAGGCGGAGGCAGGCGGAGGCAGGCGGAGGCAGGCGGAGGCAGGCGGAGGCAGGCGGAGGCAGGCGGAGGCAGGCGGAGGCAGGCGGAGGCAGGCGGAGGCAGGCGGAGGCAGGCGGAGGAAGGCGGAGGCAGGCGGAGGAAGGCGGAGGCAGGCGGAGGCAGGCGGAGGCAGGCGGAGGCAGGCGGAGGCAGGCGGAGGGCAGACAGGGCGGCAGGCGGAGGTCCTCAGGTGGAGGGCGGCAGGCGGAGTGACAGGCCGAGTAACAGGCCGTGTAACAGGCCGAGGGCGGCATTTGGCGACGGCAGGTGAGGCTGCAGGCAGGCAAGGGGAAACGGCTTCGCTTAGGGAAAACGATTTCATGTAGACCGACTGAGCTTTGAAAATATCGCATGCAAAACAAGGTTGGGCTGACATACTGACTAAGGTTTCTGACACGGGTGAATAGAAGGCATAAGCATAGGCTGGGACCAATCAGCTTCCATTAACGAACTGCGGGTTTGGGTGGTCATGGATGAAGGCTGATCGGCAAGTCAGTCGGGACAAAGTGCTGCGCCAGTAACGAAAGTGGAGAACGCAACAAACTGGAGACGCGAAACTGAATAACTGGAGACGCGAAACTGAATTTGTTTGCGTAAACACACGATGTAATGCTATTCGTATACATTTTTTGGAGGTGGTAAGAACGTTTTGTAAGTGCCGCCATTTTTATACCTCAGCCCAAACTGCTTTGAGTCATATTTTTGCAGCGATATCGCGTTATTCGATGTTGAACGAAATCTGATGAACTTGCTGCTTCCTCATACTGGATGGCATTCGGCACTCAATTGTGAAGCTGAGCGATATTATATTTACGTGCAATACACAAAGTGTGTAGCTGTTCCGTGTGTGCGTGTGTACCGGTTGTTGTATAGAATGTGTGGCATTGTTCGCTCAGTGTTTGGCACGTGTCTGAGTCGAGTCATGTGCAATGGCCAGATTTGTGAAGAGGGTGTTATTTAGTCGCTGCTTTCTTTCAACGTAGGTAGCCTGGTATGCACGCAAAATATACTCGCATGCATGAAGGTCGCATTTTTCAGTTGAGGTTTTCGGAAGAGCTGGCAAGATTTCGATATGAAGGAAACTGGTGGCAAGTCCATGAACATGCAGTTTCCGGCATGTTTATACAACTGTTAATTTGTAAACCCAAATCATCTACTTGTGGTATAAGCTGAGCGATGCAAATACAAAAAAAAAGCAAAAGAGAGAGAGAGAGAGAGAGAGAGAGAGAGAGAGAGAGAGAGAGAGAGATAATACTTGCATTTAGCACCCAACCGGCAAGGGCTTAATGCTGTACAAGAGTATTAAGGGATTGAGATTTTGTAACAGATCCCCCGGGCACGATATGATGATACCAGTGTATCAGACCACTGTGCACTGGAAAATACGCGGCTGTGTCGTAAGACCTAGTGGCGTGATATCTACTGCACGTAATGGGCACGTGACACGTATATTTAGGGATTTGCTGAGCTTGGTGTTGAACGTGCAGATAAGTGGAGATACGTGCAGTGTGCACCTTATAAAATTATATAAAATATGCTTTCCTTTTCATCGTGCTGTACAACCGAGAAAACGGCGCATTTAGAACGTTCATTGTGCAGTAAAGACATAAATTCTGCTTCTCAAATTCACTCTGAAACACATGACATTTAATTCAAAGTTCAACGTAGATAGAGGCAAAAATATTTGCACTTCCAGAATGTGTTTCTTCTGGCAGCTAAACAGCGGCTTAAGGTTTATTACCGAACGGGTGCGAAGCGCCCACCGCCGTGTATACATATTTTTAACTTGACCCGACCTGACCGTCACGCTTTTCAGAAGCTTATTACTCCGCAGCCATTCAACCGATCATGTTCGGGTTTTTACCATTGAATAGGTCCATCGAATATGTGTTGGTGGTAAGGTGCGTTCTGATAGGGGTGGTATCAAAGCGCGTGGCACACGCACACCCGTTAGGTTAGGTTAGGTTTTTGTTGGGTATGGTGCGTTCTGATAGGGGTGGTATCACAGCGCGTGGCACACGCAAACAGTGGCGGCGGGTCGTATTTTCGGATGGGGGGGGGGGGGGTAGAGAAACCCAGGCGCCACACCCCCCCCCCCAAAAAAAAAAAATCCTCGCGAAATGGTATCTACTCTGATTTAGGCCACTATATTTTGCAGGGGCTCTAAATTGTCGCAAAAAATGTCGGACAGGCCCATGTTGAAGTCTCGGACCTTCTGAGACCTTCTGACCTTACCTGCCCCCAATTTCGAATTTCTTCCCGGATTTGGCCCACTTTATTTCGCAACTACACGATGTCTTTTCTTCTTCTTTTTTAGCTTTTAGGCCTTTTGGGATATCGAAGAAGAAAAATTGTCAGCTTGCAGTTTGTATTGTTCCGACATTGCCTTACACTGAGCAAAACTATATGTCAATTGTCAGCTGTACCCAGGGGCGTCGCCGATAATTTTTGAATGGGGGGGGGGGTCGGCTAAAATGACGAAAGAAAAACTAACCATTTTGTATGCGTGTATGTACAATTTTTACTGAAATTTTTTCGATTTTTTTTCTCGAAATTTGTACTGGTTTGCCTGATAAAACCCAGACACAGGCGGTGGGCCTTGTAGAGAATAAGAAGCTAAACATGCTATTCATTCAATTCACCGCTACAACGAACCAAAGACGATGACGATGGCTTCGTTATGACGATGGCCACCGATGTGACGCCGCGAAGCGGCGTGAAAATTTTAATTTTAGGTCGTGGAAAACGAAATTTTCATATTGGAGCCAGACCGTAAGTGGAGCCAAGCCTCAGGTAACCCCTTTTCCTGGTTACACATCTCGGTATGATGAAAAATATTGAAATGAAGGTAGTTCTTCATATACATTAGCCTCGGATAGTACATCACAATGACCGGTGGCAGTCAGCGCTCAATAGTACATATCATAATAATAACTGTATACATATGAACCAAACTGTAACAAACAACTAGTAACAATGCAAACGGTTTGAAAGCAGCAAAGGGGAAGAACGACGTCTCCGCGCATAAACGGTCCCTGTGGATCTGGAGGAGCCTGGGGGGAGATGGTCCTGGCCTGGTCCCCACTATTAGCTCTTCGGTCCAGCAAGCTGGGCACCGCTGAAGCAGCTTCCGGGTGCCGATGTCTGTCTTTGCGTTCGCGTCGCCTTTTTTTCGGAACTCGGCAGACTAGCTAAACATGTAGCCCGCTTGAAAGTTAATATTTTATGAAGGGCCCCTGGGGCTAGCAATTAGGTACCGCCAGGGAAAGACTGCCAGACACTTTATTTATTTATTTTCCCATTTTCCAAATTTGTATAAGCAATTGCGCATTGTGTCATGCCGCGAAGCGGCGAGAAATTTGCAAGTTTTTGCACTGTGGATAGCTGGATTTTGACTGCTGCAAAGGCAGTTTTTACAACTGTACGTCTGACCGTTGGGGGGGGGGGACATAGTATCAGGACCTTAGGGGGGGGGGGGCATGGCCCCTTTGCCCCCCCCCCAACTAGATCCGCCCCTGCACATGTGTGGTTTCAAATTGATCGTGCCTCAATTTAAAAGTGAACTAACAACATTTTCTATTGCAAAAATTAAATTATGGGAAATTAAAAAAGATGTACTGACATATGGTGACACTATCTCTATCTCTATCACTATCTCTGGTTTGAATGTTATTTGTAAACAAGTCATAGGGCCAGCAATGAAGTAAGGCTCCAAGAAGCGTGGCAACGTTCCTGACCGGTCAATGAAACAAATCGCATACACTAAATATGTCGCCATCCTTGGCCAAGTTAATCCGCGGAATGCATCACGGTTTTCTGAAACGTTTATTGATTGATTATGAATAAACGGTTTAGATAAATGTTTCATGTGTGCACTGTAATATATTAAATACCTGTTTGTTGAAAATTGATGGATTTTTTTTAAAAAAAATAAGTCGTGAACACTATATGGTTCGCCGTCCGGGCCAAGTTAAACTGCCGATTTCAATGCACTTTTTTCAAATGAGAGTTAATTGTTCATAGAAGTTTGGTACATATTCGCAAAAGATAGAGTGATGAAACATTATATGCCTTCATGATAAATAACAATGTGTAGGCAGACTAATTTGCGCTGGTTTCGATATGTTATTAAAATATTGGAATACAAAAATGTAATTACAAAATTGTGATTACAAAGTTGTAATTACAAAATTGTTATAACATAATCGAACCTGGCCTAAACTGTACAGCAATTACGGCCACAGGGACCCACGTTTAGAACACCCCGCTCGCATTCGCTCCCTGCGCTGTGACCTACGGGGGGGGGGGGAGCTGTCTCCACCCCCGGACCCCCAGACCATCTAGTAGATAAGTCGTAAATAAGTTTTCCGATGTATTTGCGCGGCCCCACCCCTTGCAATTGTCAAAAATACGGAGAAAACGTTCCAACAACACGAACGAACACTGAAGAAAAAAAACGTTCCAACGAGAGAAGAAAAAACGTTCCAACGGATTCACGTACGAACGCTTCCAAATGCGGCCCCATCGGCCCCGCCCCTTGCATTGTCAAAATATACAAAGAAAAGCCGTGCCAACAACACGTACGAAGGCTGCAAAAGAAAACGTTCTAACGAAACCGTTCCAACGGATCCCAAAAATATACTGATATAAAGACGTTCCAACAACACGTACGAACGCTGACAAAAAAAAACGTTCTTAACAAAACCATTCTAACGGATCCAAATTTTTTTTCTTCACAAAGCGCTTGTAACATATTTTATGGTTTATCCTGTCTTTGAAATAGGGATGCGTGAAACGTCACAGAAAATTCGAAGTAGAACATAAACAAGTGTTTCATAAACTGGATAGAATCGGATGAAACTTTAACTTCGCATAGATATAAACAACCGTTTTGTCTAACGAAAGGGAATGTTTTCTTGCCTTGTTGATCATTAAATAATATATTTGTATCTAAAGATCCGCCAGGGTTTCAATCGACCTTGCTTCTACCTGACAATTTACAAGTCTGCTAAATTATGGTCTGTTGAAGTATACGCTTTTGTGTATAAAATATAAACGTTTGGCATATTGCTTGATCCAAACTAGCATGTGTTTTCGTGAACGGATACTATTTCCTTTCAAATCCATGTAAGATGAGGCCTTGAAACACAGGCGGCCAGAGCGCCCTTCAGGCGGCCAAAGAGTCCCCTCAGGCGGACGAGCGCCCCTCTCAGTCGTCCAGAGCGCCCCCACTCAGGTGGCCAGAGCGACCCCTCTCAGGCAGCCAGAGGGCCCTCTTTCAGGCGGCCAGAGCACCCCTTCTCCTCCGGCCAGAGCGCCCCCTCTCAGGTGGCCAGAGCGCCCCCTTTCAAGCAGCCAGAGCACCCATTCTCAGGCGGCCAGAGCGCCTCCTCTCAGGCGGCCCGAGCGCCCTTTCTCAGGCGGCCAGAGCGCCCCTCTCAGGCGGCCAGAGCGCCCCCTTTCAGGTGGCCAGAACACCCCCTTTCAAGCAGCCAGAGGGCCCTCTTTCAAGCGGCCAGAGCGCCCCCTCTCAGGCGGCCAGAGCGCCCCTCTCAGGCAACCAGAGCACCCCCTCGCAGGCGGCCAGAGCGCCCACTTTCAAGCAGACAGAGCACCCCCTCTCAGGCGGCCTGAGCGCCTCCTCTCAGGCGGCCCGAGCGCCTTTTCTCAGGCGGCCAGAGCGCCCCCTCTCAGGCGGCCAGAGCGCCCCCTCTCAGGCGACAGAGTGCCCCCTCTCAGGCCAGCAGCCCCTGCCAAACACAAAGCTCCCCTCGGCTGAGTTTGGGGGGAAACTGCCTCCTTCCCCCTGCCCCCCCCCCCCCTCCTCTTCCACCGCCACTGCCAGAGCGCCCCCTCAGGCTGCCAGAGCGGTCCTCATGTGGCAAGAGCCCCCCTCATGCGGCCAGAGCGCCCCCTCCGGAAGCCAGAGCGCCCCATCAAGCGGCCAGAGCGCCTCCTCAGGCGGCCAGAGAGCATCCCCGCAGGCTGCCAGAGCGGCCCTCATGTGGCAAGAGCCCCCCTCATGCGGCCAGAGCGCCCCCTCCGGAAGCCAGAGCGCCCCCTCCGGAAGCCAGGGCGTCCCCTCAGGCGGCCAGAGCGCCCCCTCAGGCGGCTAGAGCGCCTCCTCAGGCGGCCAGAGAGCATTCCCTCAGGCGGCCAGAGCGCCCCCCCCCCCCCTAAGGCGGCCAGAGTGCCCCTCAGGCTGACAGAGCGCCCCCTCAGGCAGCCAGAACGCCCCTCAGGCAGCCAGAGCGCCCCTCAGGCAGCCAGAGCGCCCGCTCAGGCGGCCGGAGCGCCCCTCAGGCGGCCAGAGCGCCCCCCCCCCCCTCAGGCAGCCAGATCGCCCCCTCAGGCGGCCAGAGCGCCCCCTCAGGCGGACAGAGCGCCCCCTCAGGCAGCCAGAGCGCCCCCTCAGGTGGCCAGAGCGCCCCCTCATGCGGACAGAGCGCCCCCTCAGGCGGCCAGAGCGCCTCCTCAGGCGGCCAGAGCGCCCCCTTAGGTTGCCAGAGCGCCCCATCAGGCGGCCAGAGCGCCCCCTCAGGCGGCCAGAGCGCCCCTCATGCAGCCAAAGCGACCCCTCAGGCGGCCAGAGCGCTCCCTCAGGCGTCCAGAGGCCCCCCCCTTGGCTTCCCTTGGCCTTGGCGTTCTCTTGGAATCCGCAGCCCCTGCCAAACACAAAGCGCCCCTCGGCTGATTTGGGGGGGGGGGGGGGGGGGGAACTGCCCCCCCCCCCTTCCCCCCCTCTTCCGCCGCCCCTGTGTGTACAGTGTGTTCACCCTATTATCGCACAAAGTGCTCTCAAAGGTATAATGCATCTCCTGCATAAGCAAAGGTGAAATTGTAAGTAAAGATCAAAGTCAAGGTCAGGTCACAAAAGGTCACTATTGGCAAGATGTCTACGAAAGCCATGTGACACAGTTTATGGGTTATTTGACACGTATAATTATATATTAGCAGCCATTGTCACAAACTGACCCCATATATTGACCCTCAGGTCAAGATCAGGTCACATAAGGTCAAAATTTGAAATTGATTAATATAAATAAAAAAGGCATGTTTCTAGACCATTTTGGTCTCCGAAATACAACGGTAGCATTTATTTGTCTGTATCTGGTCAATAAAAGACAAACAAAACGTAACTTCTAAAAATGACGTCATGAGTTATTTATACTTAGGGAGCTATAAGTCAGTCAAAAATAAAGATATTGATTTGAAATTTGGTTTGGGTATCGTCCAAATTTATTTCTCCCATATATATTCCGTTTAAAAAAAAAATATTAAAATGTTTTTATTTTGTGAAAATGTATCCGAAAAAAATAAGTTTGTTTATTTTTGGGGTCAAAAAGTTTTTTTTTGCAAATCCGAGATTGCCATTGTTAAGAGACTACCATTTCCGTTCTTTTGACATTTTGTATTTGATATTTGCATCAAAACTCGATTTTCTACTATTAAAAATTGGCCCGTCCTCCCCCCTATCAAAAATTGGTGGCGCCGCCCCTGGTTGTACCGCATATCAGTAGCACACGCACCTAAAATTCGCACATCAGTAGCACACGCTGCCACCTTACACGACATTGACAAGACAATTATCATTTCTCAGATCCCATGCTCCAGGGGGCCCGCTCAAAAACAAGTGACCAAAGTTTTCTCAAAACGGATGGGGGCCCCCACAAAAAAGAGGCCCGCTCTTAGAGCTCTGACCCCCCCCCCCCCCCCCCGCAAATGGAATCCTGCGTGCGCCACTGCATAGGACCACTGAATCAATTCTTCTATTAGTATAGTGCGTCATGACAGGGGTAGTATTACAGCGCGTGGCACGCGCAGAAGTGGGGCATGTCAAAATTGCAATTTTAGAGAAAGTGTCACGCTTTTCGAAGACTGATTACTCCGCAACCATTCATCCGAGCATGTTCGTTTTTACCATTAGATAGGTCCATGGACCATTAAATGTCGAATGATTGGACCAAATTTGGCGTACGCTAAGAGCTAATGATGCCCCATATGTTGCATGGTTAATTTAAACTTAACTTGAGCGCACGTGAGCTCGTGGAAGAAATAATGGTGTCAGACTGTTAGGTTACACCCCTATGATGTATCTCAGAAACTAACTAAGCCGATTATAGCGAAAACAATGTGGTGTGCTGCTTCCGACGGACATCCTAGCAATATTCCACATGATGAATCGGAAGTTGCATGGCACGTGCGCTGTGCGCACGTGCGGACCCTTATTGTATATCACCGAAACTACTGGGCCTATTGAGCTGTAATTTTGCATGCAGATTAGGGCATGCATATTAACTGCTGTACACGTGCCGGGACATACGCCAATATGCACGTGCGCACGTGCGCCACAATATTTCAGAGCTCGGAAACTACTGTACCTATCGAGATGAAAATTTCCATACATGCTAAGGAAGGGCTGTTAGGTTTGCACTTGCGGAACTTGGGTCACTATGCGCGTGCGCACGTGCGGACCACTATTTTATATCTCTGAAACTACCTGCTGCTCGATTCAGTTGAACGTTCCCATGCATACTAGGGTATAATACTGAATGTTTTACTCATCCTGGGACATAAGTCAATCCGCACGTGTGCGGTGACCTGACCTGTTTCATATGTAAAAGATGTTTTAGCTTTACCAGAGCGCGCCCGCTCGGTCATCACCAATAAAGGCGGTTTACCCATAAAGGCCTTACCTTTTGGGCAATTTGTTTAACCCTCGCCCTGGTTGGTGGAGTCATTTTGACCCCCACCCCCTCCTCCTGGGGTTTTCAGGAATAGCGGGAAAACTGCGGAGCGCAGCGCCGCCAAATTTGGCACAGCTGTTCGGGCATCAATTACCCATATTGTGTGAAAGTTTTGACCTGGAGTCATTTCAGGTCAGGTCACCGGGTCACGTCAAGTGACCTTACCTCCAAAAATGTTTGTGGTCATGCCAAAGCCACAGAGTTTGACTGAATGATTTGAAACTCACATACTTTAATCAGGTCATCAGTATCTACAATTCGCATATTTCGTTTTTTTTTTGGAGCCGGGACCTCTGGAGCCGGGACTGACACCACTGTTGTCCCGTCGAGACGCGTCGCCCCATATACAACATATGGGTCACCATATGTTACCTTGACCTGAGGTCAATTTTTTTTAGTTGACCTAACCCGGTCACAATTAATATGTTTCGAAGTATCTGGACGGGACAAACACGATGGTGCTAAAATGATTGCCCTATCTCTATTAGGTAAAACGTTATTCATGCAAACTTTTTGTAAGAAATGCCATTGTGACGTTTGGTCACCTCTAGAGCCTAAACTATTGACCTGTGCTAAAATTCGAGGACACTTCAGTCATTCAATTCTTCAAGAGCTTTCGATTTATTTTTGCTGTTTCTTCCTAGCTATGATAGTCAATATTGACCTGAGAAAACAATGACCGACGTAACTTTGAAATTATAATGTACTTGTTGAGAGCTTTTGAACGTTTTTTTCCGCGTCTTTTTAGCCCTTTTAGTTTTCTAGTTAGCGGGGTCATTTTGACCCCCCCCCCCCGCACCCTACCAGCTGGCAAAGTTGTCTCAGAGGCCCACCGTGGCGCAGGTTAATTATCATGAAGATCAAACATCACTCATTTGCTGTTTTTATATTACACTATTTTTGCGCAATAGCGGTACCAGGAGGGGAAACATAGAGGTTGTTAATTGCCGGTTGTATATTGCCGATCTATTTTCCCTCCTGAGTTCGAAAAGTTCCACTCAGTGGTGGTCTCTGACTCAAACCATATAAGGAAACGAATACTTGTATCCGTATTGCCCAACTGCTGCTGTATGATATCGGACGACATGTGCTGATCCAACATTCCGTGGCGAGGGAGGCTAGAGGTAACTCGATCACTGCTCTAAGCGGGGCCAATGTTCTGCCCGTCTGCTCATCGTCTGGCCATCACTACGAGGATTCTGCATAGTATCATAGTATAGTATCTAGGTATCTGTTCGCTTATATCGGATTGCGCCACCGAAACAGGCGTCGTATTCTGGGAATATTTAGCCAAGCTGCGAAATAGCTGCGAGTCTCTGTGTCTCCAGTCATACCCATCTCTGTGTCTCCGGTCTGTGTCTCCGGTGTGTCTCCAGTCATAGGGCGTGAACCGTGCTGCATTGCAGTTTGTTCAAAGGTTAAGCGGTTTTGCACGTCACATGGTTTGCAGGTGACGTACATTACACGTTACCCGATGCGACGGAGCGTTTAAAAACATGGTACAAAACTTACCAAGGGATTGTGACAGCATTATAATGTCTGTTGCAGGAATCAAGTGTTCAGAGTATTGAATAAATATCACGTTTCTTGGGTCCAAGCAGCTAATAGTACGAAATGTGGCTCCCTTCTCTTCATTGAAGCATCTTCTCTAGTGTCTGAAAATTGTATGGATCCTCTTATCTCCTTAGTGGGGGGGGGGGGGGGGGGGGGGGCAATTGTCGGGGTCAAGTCACAAATGCAGACTGCTATGTACCTATTGGAGTTGAAAGTCCAGACCTGAAGAAAAGACCGTGATATGACTGGAGCCAGGGGCGTCGCTGACGGGGGGGGGGGTCGCGACCCCCCCCCCCCCACACACACTTTTTATGGCTGCCGACCCCCCCCCCCCCAAATACACTTTTTATGGCGGAAGCTGATTCTAGTTTGCATGTAATTCTTATTAAAATAAAAATTAGAATATGAAAAATCCGACGTGGCAGGGGCGTATTTTTCAGAAAAGTTGTTGGGGGGGGGTTGAGCTGGGAAAATCGATTAAAGTACCATCAAAATCCACCAAAATACAGATTTCTCCCCATATTTGACCCACTTCCTCGTCCAAGTTCGGGTGGCTGAAGCCAAGTGTGTGTGTGTGTGTGTGTGTGTGTGTGTGTGTGTGTGTGTGTGTGTGTGTGTGTGTGTGTGTGTGTGTGTGTGTGTGTGTGCGTGCGTGCGTGCGTGCGTGCGTGTGTGTGGGTGTGGGTGTGGGTGTGGGTGTGGGTGTGGGTGTGGGTGTGGGTGTGGGTGTGGGTGTGGGTGTGGGTGTGGGTGTGGGTGTGGGTGTGGGTGTGGGTGTGGGTGTGGGTGTGGGTGTGGGTGTGGGTGTGGGTGTGGGTGTGGGTGTGGGGTGTGGGGTGTGGGGTGTGTGTGTGTGTGTGTGTGTGTGTGGGTGTGTGTGTGTGGGGGGGGGGGCTGAAGCCCCTCAACTGAATATTATCATACACCCCTGCGACGTGGAAATGGGCTCAGTCAGTTACGGATGAAATTTCCTTCGTTTTCCCTTCGACACACCGCTGATCCGAAAGGAAAACGAAGGAAATTTCCTCCGTAACATGCAGGGGCGTCGCCGACGGGAGGGTCGGGGGGACGGTCCCCCGACCCCCCACTCTCAGAAGGAGGGGTGGTTGACCCCCCCACACCACTTTTTGCGGGGGAAGTTAACAATTTATCGTAAAAATTACCTTTGCAGCAGTCAAAGTTCAGCTATCCACAGTCAACAGGTGGAAATTTCGCGGCATGACATTTCGGATCTGCAATTGCTTATACAAATTTGGAAAATGGGAAAATGAATTCCACCAGGGCCCACTCCCTTCATAAAATATTAACTTTCAAGCGGGCTACATGTTTAGCTATAGTCTGCCGAGTTCCGAAAAAGGCGACGCGAACGCAAAGACGCGGACATCGGCACCCGGAAGCTGCTCCAGCGGTGCCCAAGCCCAACTTGCTGGATCGAAGAGCTAATAGTGGAGACCAGGCCAGGACCATCTCCGCAAGCCATCTCCCCCCAGGCTCCTCCAGATCCACAGGGACCATTTATGCGCGGAAAAGTCGTTCTGCCCCTTGCTGCTTTCAAGCCATTTGCACTGTTACTACTTGTTTGTTACAGTTTGGTTCATATGTATAGTTAATATTATCATATGTACTATTGAGCGCTGACTGCCACCGGTCATCGTGATTTACTATCCGAGGCTAATGTATATGAAAAACTACCTTCATTTCAACATTTTGTCATCATACCGAGATGTGTAACCAGGAAAAGGGATTACCTGAGGCTTGGCTCCACTCACGGTCTGGTTCAAATATTAAAATTTCGTTTTCCACGTTAATCGTTTTCGTTTTTAAAATTTTGTTTTCCACCTAAAATTAAAATTTCACGCCGCTTCGCGGCGTCACATCAGTGGCCATCATCATAACGAAGCAATCGTCATCGTATTCGGTTCCTCGTAACGCTGAATTGAATTTATAACATTTTTAGCTTCTTATCCTATGCATGGCCTACCGCCTATATTTCTGGGGTTTATCAGGCAACCCCGTACAAAAAAAAATCGCGCCGCTTGACGGCGCTAAATAACAAGTACCTACTATAACATGAAAATCCACATAAAAAATACTTGCATACACGCAAAAAATGGGGGTACATTTTTTTCGTGATTTCAGCCGACCTCCCACTCAAAAATGCTCGGCGACGCCACTGATTGGAGCTTTGCCGATAATAGGTACCTGAGAATTGATATAGGCATTGATGCTGGCTTGATGCAGAGTTGAGAACAGCTATTGTATACTTTTGATTCAAACATAATACCTATGGATAATTTGGCGGAAAATCGTAAGTATTATGATCAGGGGCGTCACCACCGGGAGGCCAGCAGGGGCCCGGCCCCCCACTCTAAAAAAGTGTGCCCCCCCCGCTACAACCGCGACACAAACCTTAAAGGGAATGTTTCACCTTTCTGAAAGTTGTCAAATATACGCTGGTTGTAGTACAAAATATGAAGCAAGTGCTGCTGAAAACGATGGTAATAATTTTCTCTCGAAAGTCACTTAACTTTACACAAATTAAGTTTGTTTTTAATTTGGGATGATGACGTCATTATTGAGTTATACACCGTCGCTGATTGGCTGAGAAAGTGGGATTGGCTGAAAAAGTCACTGTCAGCCAATCAGCGGCGGCACTAGCCTAGACCCCATTTTGCAAACTATAAATTGAATTGCTTAAAAAGGGATAAGTTTTTGGGGAAATTACCTTAGTATTTTCAACATTTCAATAACGGCCAAAGATAATGGCTATCTCAGTTCAAAACCAATACAGAGGTGAAACATTTCCTTTAAGTTATTTAGACTAAGAATCTACATTATTTGCAAAATATTTTTGTCATCGCTCAAAACGATGCGGGGCAGAATTTTTGGGACAACACAAATTGGATACATCCTTGATACAGCCTTGAGGGGCGTCACCCGATCGACAGGGGCGCCACCAATATAGGCGAACATTTTGCAGGGGGGCCTACGGACCGACGGAGGGGCGCCGTCACTGGCTGGAGGGGGTGCCGTCGCTAGCCGGAGGGGCGCCGTGACTGGCCGGAGGGGCGCCGTTACGGGCTGGAGAGGGGCAGTCACTAGTCTGAGTGGCGCAGTCACTCGCCGGAGGGGCGTGGTCACTGGCGGGAGAGGCGCCGTCAATGGTCGGAGGGGCGACCTCACTCGCCGGAGGTGCGCAGTCACTGACCGGAGGGGCGCTGTCACTGGCCGGAGGGGCGCTGTCACTGGCCGGAGGGGCGCCGTCGCTCGCCGGAGAGGCGTAGTCATCAGCCGGAGGGGCGCCTTCACTGGCCGGAGGGGCACCGTCACTGGTCGGAAGGGGCCTTCGCTGGCCGGAGGAGTGCTATCACGTGCCGGAGAGGCGCTGTCTATGGTAGGGACCGTCCTCACTGGCCGGGGGCGCCGTCACTGGCCGCAAGAGCGCCGTCACTGGCCGGGAGAGTGTCCTCATTGGCCGGAGGGGCGCCGTCACTGATCGGAGGGGCGCCAGCTTTACATGGGCGCCTCGGTTCCAAAGGACCAGGTCTTGCCCTGAATGACCGTATACTCGGTACGCCACTGGCATCTGACATGGAACCCTGCGTCAGACCAGAATTTGGCTGATACATTGTGTCCATATAGGTGTAATTTTTGTATGTAACAGAACATCTTTGACAACCTGAAGTGCATTCATGTCAAGGGTGAACAGCATGTTTACAACTGAGGATATTTTTTGGTTTGCAAGGAGCTGTGCATAGTGAGAAATATGTCAAGAACCGGAAAAATAGCAGTGCCGGCGAACGGGCTAAGAAGTCTCCCGAGGCGGTAAGAGTGAAATAACCGCGCCAGGCGCATTCTTTCGCGGCTTTAGCGACCGCATCCAACATCGCAACAATCAACTGGGTCCTGTTCCTTCCACAGAGCTTTCTCAACTATTTTGTCCTTGAAGTCATGATCACTGAGACATGCTCTTTCATAAGAACATTAAAATTCCACCAGCGAACTTTGACTTTTGGGATTCCTGACGCATTCCTGGTAAGCGCTAAGGCGATGGAACGGAGTTGGTTTCAGGCTGCAGCGTAGTGTAGATAAAACTTAATGTGTCAAATGATTAATATCTGGAAGAAGGAAAAAGTCATGAAGTAAGAGTTCTTATGATCCTCATTAAAATAGTTGAATGAAAATGAAGGAAGGGAAATAGAGTCGGCTCTTCTGAATGCGTGCGTACTAGTGATGTCATTCGGTAACCAAACTTTTGGTATACCCCAAAAATGTCAATACCGAATCGGTTATTGGTTGGCCAGAGAGCACATTTTAGGTAAGTTTCGGTCAAGCAAGTCAGCAATATGCATCAGATCGGCAACCTTTTTTTGCAGGAAGTTCGGCATGTTCTGCAGGTATCCAGCTGGGCAATAAGTATGTCGGGCAAATAATTTGGATTCTGATCATCTATATTACTATTTGACTAAAACTGTCTCTAACTATCGTATCAAATGCGTCGGAAATGTACAAATTGCACACCACTCGGTAGTATCCGTAATCTCGTTTGAAAACCTTAAAATCACGTACATCACGTGCTTATAGCAATGTGGTACTGCAATGTAGAACTGCCGCTTTACTGTGTTAAATTCGTTCCGAAATGACAGACAGACAGACAACAGACGCTTGTCAAATTGTATGTATTTGCGAATAATTCCATATAAATGGCTTAATGTTCGATTCGAGTGAAAGTGATACAAGTTGGGCGATACAAACGAAAAACACGACAGACAATTTAAAACACGCATCGCACACACAAGAAATCATGGTAACTATGTTAATAAAACGTACGAAGTCAAGCTTTCACACACCGTCGTCACAATTTTCGAGTTGGGATTTTAGCACGGCGAGGAACAACCTGACGCCGGCCATTATGGCTTCCCGGAGCCTCGCCGTGCTAAAATCCCAACTCGAAAATTGTGACGACGGTGTGTGAAAGCTTGACTTCGTACGTTTTATTAACATAGTTACCATGATTTTATTGTGTGTGTGCGATGCGTGTTTTAAATTGTCTGTCGTGTTTTTCGTTTGTATCGCCCAACTTGTATCACTTTCACTCGAATCGAACATTAAGCCATTTATATGGAATGATTCGCAAATACATACAATTTGACAAGCGTCTGTCTGTCTGTCTGTCTGTCATTCCGGAAAGAATTTAACACAGTAAACCGGCAGTTCTACATTGCAGTACCACATTGCTATAAGCACGTGATGTACGTGATTGTAAGGTTTTCAAACGAGATTACGGATACTACCGAGTGGTGTGCAATTTGTACATTTCTGGCGCATTTGATACGATAGTTACAGACAGTTTTATGTTGTGCAGTTTTGGGCGAAGGTTTGTGCTGTAACTAACATAGCTGGAGGTGTTAATAATTATTTTACCGTACAAAAACAGTTTACGGATACGAGTTTTACATCGCTTCACACCAGTCGAAAGCCAATCAGATCCGACCACGGATACTACAGTGCCACAACCAAGGAGAAGCAACCACGGAATCACTGCGAAACGAAGGTCATCGACATACGGTACGGCATATATCAATGAACATATACGCTAAGCCGGGGTGGAGTTTTCATGGGTTTAACGGGTGTATAACGGGTGTCATAGGTGTACCACGGGTATAATGGGTGAGTGCCGGCTACAAAGGTGTTATCACGTGTTCCCCAGGGGCACAACGGGTACTACGGGTGTATGTCGGGCACCGCAGGTTTTTGACGGGTACTTCGGGTGTATGCCGGGTACAAAAATGTATTATAGGTACGACAGGTGGCATGGCCCCCGTGCCCCCCCCCCCCCCTGACTACGTCCCTGACTTTCAGATACACATATTTCGTTGCAGACTCATATTTTAAAACAAACAGTTTGAACAGCATGACGTCGATAGCCGATGACTGACAAGCACCTGTTTTGGAGACGGTCGTGTCATAACTGTACAACACAAACAGTAGGATGTAAAACAATAACGCCTAAACATATACAAAATACTGTATCGACCTGAAATATGCTGACACAAGTTCTAAAGATGATATAAAACGGACATTGAAATTAAAGTGTTATTTCTTTACCCTAAGGTAGTAATGAGCCAGCTTCAAACGAGGACATTTGGCGTTTCCGTTATATTTTTGTCACAGCTCTCCGTGCACCGACGATCGGCAAATGCGCGGAACGCTGGCCTGTTGTTTACCGGGTCAGGTTTGTAACCTAATTTCACTTATGTTACATAGGAATAGGATCATAAGACGCTAAAGACGACCAAATTAACCGTGTACACAAATATGGATAACCATAACGTGGTTATAACTCCAGAAAATACGGTTATACGTTCGTACGATCCTTTCCTTTGTATACAATAATTGACGACCCATCTTGGTCGCAAACTCTTATGGAGCGCCAGCGAACACACTGGTCATATTAGCGCCCAGGGGCCATAGCTCTGCCGGGGTTCGAAGCCCGGGCTCCTCCTCATGTCTTTACCACTCGGCTGTTACGCCCCCTTAGCGTTTATACGATAATTTAAAGTACTTAGTCACTAAATTATCCAAATACGACGGACTTGTAACACATCACAGAGCTACGCTACCATCACGAATATGAACCTCTCCGCGATCTGGATGTCACTTACTGCCACGTCGTCACCAAGAGTCGTAAGTGATTCAGATGCTCGAAGGTGAAAACGATGATCATTAGAACGTTAGCACTTTAACAAAACTGAATATCTCACTGGACATATAAGCTAGGAATAATATATCTTTATGAAAATACGAAATACAACCAGAGCTAAAACGTTATCTTCAGCGAAAGTGTATATGAATGTATTTGTGTAAAATATTCAACGAAGCATTTGGCATGAAACTTTTCCCACCACAACTGGTCTCACTGACCCAGCTGGATGTGCTAAAATTGCTGAATGTGAATGCGTTTGAGGTTCCAATTTCACTCTTTCCATATTATTGGTGACGGTGGGCGTTAATCGGTAAACCGCACAAACAAGATGTATGCTGATCCAGTGGCAGCTGGCAAGGATGTGTTAGGGATCGTCTCAAGCAAAATGTGGAAAAACGAGAAAGTGTGCACATTTCCAGCTTTAAAGGGGGATAATTACCTTTGTATTTTGTTAGCAACAATTTGTTTTTGGCTACCGTTATGGTGTTAAAATGATGTGATCTAAATTTAAGAATTAAATACAATTATTCCCTAATTCAAAGTTGGAAGTTTCGGAAAATTAATGATCGGTATTTTCCCTCCACTATTGGGAAGCGCAACATGTGTTAATCCGCTTTTGTGTTAATCTGTTCAACGTTGTTGAATGGGCACTTATAAACAAATCGCCGACACTAAATAGGTTGCCGTCCGGGGCCAACCTAAACTGCCGATTTCAATGCACTTTTTCAAATGATTGTTGATTGTTCGTAAAAGTTTGGCACATATTCGCAAAAGATGGATTGCAGGAAACATATTGCATACCTTCATGATAAATAACAATGCGTAGGGAGGCTAATTTACTGATGTCGTTACCGAGTACTTGCTGATTATAAGCGTGGAGCGCTTATCAACTATGACTTGAAATATCTCTCGGTAGGAATTGTTATATGCAAAATGTGATGAATTTACAATATATTTAGGTCTCGTCTATCGATTTCAGGTGCTAACGCCATTTTTGTGGAAAAAGGTGATTATCACCCTTTAATAACATCAATTTATAACATCCTTAACATGCTGGTAGGGTACATACCCAGGACAACTTGGGATGAAAGGAAAGAGCAGGTGGAAGGGCGCGGGTCACACAATATCAGAGCAGGCTGCAGCTGATCTGTGCCACGGCCGGCGGTCATGCACGTGTCCGCATGCTGTGGAGAACCAAAGCGTTACGAAAGAGGGTATCAAAAATTCATCTTTGGAGACGGCTCGTCAGCGGCGGTTTGATTATCCTACTGACAATGGTAAGACAAAATATTATTGCGGAGTTGTAGGTTATTATGATTGTGTACGCCCAAGTGTGGATCCAGCTGGCCGTTTTTTTTTGGGGGGGGGAACCAGTTTGAGCAGACTTTACCTAGGTACCCCCAATTTCGAAATTCTCCCCGGATTTGGGCCACTTTATTTTGTAACCATACGATTTCTAATTATTTCTGTTTTTTTTTGTATTTTTCGACCTTTTGGGATATCGAAAAAGGTGTACCTATATTTTCGTTCCAGACTGCAAGGAAAAAGCATGAAAAATGTGTGCTGAATCAAGCCGGCTTTGCCCTTAACCCGCGCCGTGCCGGGGGGAGGGGCGTATAGACGCCCCAAGGTTTTTCGAGGATAGCGAAAAAACGGCGGCGTGCAGCGCCGCCGTTTTGGGCACAGCTGTTCGGGCATTACTTGCGCACATTATGTTTTAAAAAACCTCGGGTCATCTAAGGTCAGGTCACCAGACCAGGTCACGTGACCTACCTCCAAAAATGTTTCCGGTCGTACCAAAGCCACAGTTTTAGCCGATCGATTTTGTACTTACAAGATTTCACAAGGGAAATAGTACCTACAATACGTTTATCTCGGATTTGTTTAATATCGGTGAGCTAAGGTCGGGTCAATTGCGTGACCTCCCCATTATAAGTCAATGGGGAAATAATAAAATGCTTCCTATTCTGAGGATACGAATTATATCACCCCAATTCCTTCTGGATCATGTTATCATAGGCCATTCTTGAAGTTACAGATGCAATTTTTGTTCAGTGACCCCTACAGGGTCAGATGAGGTCACACGAGTTCACCAACACTTTTCTGTTAATAACTCTCGACAAAATCAAGATAGAGAAGTGAAATTGGCACCAATGTATTTGTCTCGTCGAGGCACGTCTCCCAATGCGCAATATTAACTAATTGGGTCACCACTTGACCTTGACCTGAGGTCAAATTTATAAGTTTACTTAAAGGGACTATCCCACCTTAACATTATATTTGAGTTGAGATAGCCATTTTGATGGCTTGGCATTGCAATTCAGTATGTTAGCAGTTAAAACAACCGCAATGATTTAATCAAAAAGATATTCGAGTTTGATTTTGACATCTGTAAAAAAGGCCCGTGTGTATTTGAATAGGGCCTCTAAACCGACAGCGTCGTCTCTCTTTACCAAACTGGTAATTATAGTTGACTTGTTTTAAGGTCAGGCTTGGAATATTTTCGTCTTTCATTTCCCGATCCCCGGGTGGTTCGCAATCTAGAGGCTAGCACTATCAGCTGGAGGTGATGCAGCAGTTGGCCGCCAGGGACCGCTATTGAGCCAGGGTGTTATGACGTCGCAAGCAAATGGTACCAGTTAAATATTTAACGCTAAATATGTATTTATTTATAAATCAAGCAATCAATATTTAGTGGTACCATTTGCTTGCGACGTCATAACACCCTGGCTCACTAGCGGTCCCTGGCGGCCAACTGCTGCAACAACTCCAGCTGATAGTTCTAGCCAATCTAGACACCGGGTGGTTCGCTGTTTTTCTATGCAATAGATGTCGACAAAAATTGTGCCATACATTTGGCAGCACAAAGGATTTCCCTGTTATTAAAAAAATCATATGACGTCACCAACCCAACTTTCCGCTTAAAACTAAAAGTTGAATATCTTCCAAGATAAACAATTTGTTCGGAAAAAAGTTCACGAACATGTTCAGCTGACCTCGCCTGACATGTAGACATACAATTAAGTGTGATTCGACAACTTTCGAAAAGGTGGGACAGTCCCTTTAACCCTCGCCCGGGTAGGGCAAAATCACTACGTGTTCGGGTAGGGGTATGACCCCCCCCCCCCCTCCCTTAAGCGTTTCGTCCCTAATTGAGCTAGAGCTTCGATTAAAAAAACGAGCGTGTTTCTTGTGACGAGAGGAAGCCGCTGATATCCGATTTTAAGGTATTGGGTCATTAGATGACCTCTGAGGTCATGTCAATGACCCAAATGTCATCAAAATTGAAAATGCGTATAAATTGAATTTGATCGAGCTAGAATCGTGAATAAGCATATCATAATGTTGAATGGGTGACAAATTCGTAATCAGCGTCTCAAAATGTCCTAAAAACTGCCAAATTCCAAAAAGGTCATTTCAGGTCATCTGAGATCAGTGACCTCGGTTGACCTATGAGAGTGCATGACCCCAGTGGAACATGCAATTATGTAAAATGGATCCCAAATTTGAAATCAGCGTCACAAAATGTCCTAGAAACCACCAGAAGCCGAAAAAAGTCATCGGAGGTCATCGGAGGTCAATGGCCTCAGTTGACCTCTGAAAAGGTCAATCGAGGTCACAATCTCAGTGGAAACCACAACTGTCACCTGTAAACACCTATGCATATGCTCCTGAACAACAAATACTCGAAAACTGCAGAAGTTACAAGCATCGATACTGCGGGACGCCAGTTGCGCCTGACATGACCTTGAGAAACAGGTCATAGGTCACGGGTCATGTGGGTTAGATATCCAAAATTTCCGATTATGTGGTAAATTTATAAAAAGTAGGGTGCTGAAAGTTGCATCGAAATCGGTTGGAAACTACGCGAGTTATTCCAGAAAAACCGAGGGGGGGGGCATCCACCCCCTACCCGGGCGACGGTTAACCTGGTTATCATGCATATGATACAAAGCGCCTTGACGAGAGAAACACGATGGCGTCAAAATTTTAATTTTGACGCCATCGTGTTTCTCTCGTGTCTAAATGTCTCTAAAATGTCCTATCTGTGTTAGGTAAAAAGATATTTGAGAAAACTGTTTTGCTAAACAAAACTTTTGGATTTTTGATGAGCTCTGGAGCCTAAACTATTGACCTCACCTAAAACTTGTGGACATCTCGGCGATTGCATTTTCCAAGAGCTTTCCATTGTTTTTTTCCCGTTTGTTCCTAGCTATCATAGTTCCTGTGATATTTGGGTATTTCTGAAGCGAAGTCCTAAAACTTGAAAATCTGATCCTTGATGACCTCTGGTGACCTCAATATTGACCTGATAAAAAATGTCTGAAATACTTTCAAAAGACATTTTGACGGGCTTTCGAACGGTGTTTTCGGTTTTGTCTACATCCCATAGGAGCCGAGTTAGATGAGGGGGCGTCGAAACGCCGGTGCGCCGCGCCTGTGAGTAGCTTGAGTTGCCTGAGCGCCGCGCCAGCGTACGGATGCGGCGCCGGCGCTCCCGTCCCTCCCTTCTCGCCACCGGTTTTGCCTGTCTGTGTGCGTGAACGAGTGACTGGAAGCAGACTGAGTGTGTGTGTGTGTGTGTGTGTGTGTGTGTGTGTGTGTGTGTGTGTGTGTGTGTGTGTGTGTGTGTGTGTGTGTGTGTGTGTGTGTGTGTGTGTGTGTGTGTGTGTGTGTGTGTGTGTGTGTGCGTGCGTGCGTGCGTGCGTGCGTGCGTGCGTGCGTGCGTGCGTGCGTGCGTGCGTGCGTGCGTGCGTGCGTGCGTGCGTGCGTGCGTGCGTGCGTGCGTGCGTGCGTGCGTGCGTGCGTGCGTGCGTGCGTGCGTGCGTGCGTGCGTGCGTGCGTGCGTGCGTGCGTGCGTGCGTGCGTGCGTGCGTGCGTGCGTGTGTGTGTGTGCGTGCGTGCGTGCGTGCGTGCGTGCGTGCGTGCGTGCGTGCGTGCGTGCGTGTGTGTGTGTGTGTGTGTGTGTGTGTGTGTTTTTCAACTTAGTGACTTGGTTTAGTGACAGTGCGTGCGGCACTCGTTTGGGAGGCTTGGTACGATCTGTCGGACATCGGTTCGGACCTCTTGTGCGAGCGGTGCACGGTAGCAGTGAGCAGACTATCAGTGGCCACCATGCTTAAGTGCAGTATCCCCGTTCACCGTGACCTGCTGCGGCTGGTCGTTCTGCTCACCGTCGTCAGCGCCCTGGTACTGGCCGCCCCCCGTTCACCGTGACCTGCTGCGGCTGGTCGTTCTGCTCACCGTCGTCAGCGCCCTGGTGCTGGCCGCCCCCCGTTCACCGTGACCTGCTGCGGCTGGTCGTTCTGCTCACCGTCGTCAGCGCCCTGGTACTGGCCGCCCCCCGTTCACCGTGACCTGCTGCGGCTGGTCGTTCTGCTCACCGTCGTCAACGCCCTGGTGCTGGCCGCCACGCCTGCGGCTCCGACGCCACCGTCGCTGCCGACATCGGCCCGGTACCAACGGTCGTCGCTCACTGGTACGCGTGACCTTGAGCCTGGCCCTGACCCGGCGCCAGCTGACTGTGTCCCGGGCGCTGGGTCGACCATGCCCTGCGGCCAATCAGCTGAGCCCGGCGGCCGGCTGCACCGGACGAGGCGCGGCAGGCGCGCGCCCGGGGCCCGGCGCCGGGGGAGCAGAGGCGGCCGCTCCCGGGACGAGCGATCTGCAGCAGCGACCGGCGCTACCCTCACGGTGGGGCTCCTCAACGTCCAGTCCCTGAAGCCCAAACTACTAGAACTAGCTGATGAACTCCAACGCGGCAGTTATGACCTGATGGCACTCAACGAGACGTGGCTCCGACCGTCAACACCGAGCCGCCTCCTGATTCTGCCCGGCTATCGCCTCTTCCGTGCCGACCGACCAGATGGGCGCGGCTACGGCGGGGTCGCACTGGCTGCCCGGGACAGCATCAGCGCCTCCCCCCTCAAGGTCACCACGGAGCCGAACCCCAACAGCAGGCTCGAGACCTTGTGGGTGATAGTGAGGCCTGATCGCCGACGCAAGTTTGTCTTCGGCACAGTTTATCGCCCTCCGAGACACAACGTTGCTGATCTTGAGGCCGACTTCTCCGACCTGGAAACACAGTATCAGCGAGTGTGCATTGATTAACCTATGACGAAGATTTTAGTATGCGGCGACCTGAACTGTGATTTTCTTAAACCCTCCACCGACCCAGGCAAGCGGACATTTTGTAGTTTTTTATCAGTCTTTTCGCTAACTCAGTTCGTCAAATCACCAACCTATGTCTCCGATTTATTACTAGATGTTTTTATATCTAACTGTCGTAATTTTGTAAAGCGATGCGCCACTGTTTTCTGTCATTTTAGCCCGCATAGGTTTGTTCGTGCTCACATAGACGTGCCTCGCCCACGCCAACCGCGGCGAACTGTTCGTACGCGTTGTCTGCACCGTGTTTCCATCCTTGATTTCAATTACGACTTAGTATGTGCTGACTGGACTGTGGTACTAGATTCGCCCACGGTCACTCTTAAATGGGACCGTTTCATCGATACATTTGTACCCATATTTGACTCACATGCCCCCGTGCGGACCATGCGGATAAGAAACGTGCGTGCCCCTGTGGTCAGTGATCATACCAGAACCATCATGTCTCGTCGCCGCGCGGCGCTCGCCTCACTTGGCCACAGTTCGGCCGAGTATAAACAACTGAACCGTGCCGCACGATCTGCGATTAGGCGTGACACCTGTGATGACATTCGGCGGCGTATTCACGGGGAGGGACGCAGTGCGATGTGGAAGGTTATACGGCCGGCCGTTGGGAGCGGGAGGGCCGATCGCAAACTGCCTGGTGCTGCGCCTGATCAGTTGAACCGGTGTTTCGTCAACGTAGGCCCACGCGTTGCCGGTGAGGTGCGGGACTGGGGAAGTGGGAGAGATCTCCCCTCCCACTTGCCTGTATGTAACTCACTACAATGAAAAGTCTTTCCCGAGACCGCTGAAATATTGCATTATAACCGTATGTAACCGGCAACGTGTCAGTTACGGTGGCTAGAAGATGACCTCCCCTCGGTCGGCCCAAGTTGGATCGGTCCGGGCCAGGGGAGCTCTCAGGTCCATGCTGCCCCAAACCGGGGCAGGGAGCCGAAAATCAGGCTTTTGAAGATTTTAGGAGAAGTTGAAATGCTGGCGACGTGCCACTGTAGGGAAACCTGTAAGATGCTACTGCTGATATGGCAGGGTCTCCCGTAAGTAAGTAACTGGGTGGGCAAATGCCAACCCAGTGCTCCAAGATGCCCACCCGGTGTCGATAATTTGCCCACCCAGTTGTAAACTATGAAATTACGGGCATCCGTAATCCCCAGTCCCTCCCGGTCACCACAAAGCAACAAAAGAAGCATTCTGGCATCGGTACAGTCAATTTGTCCTGTTTTGAAGCATTTGGATGCGCATTGAAAGACAATAATCAAGAATGGCCTCAGGACTGGAAATGTGTTATGTTTGGGCAGTGTGTAAAATACCTGCATATTATTTGGCTTGGCTGCTGCATTTCCGAGGCGCTGTTTCGACGCTAAACATTTCAAGCGCCGGGTCCTGGGGCCATTTTTTATAAGAATGGCTCCAGGTCAACAGTGTAAATTGGGCCTCCGGCCATCCGGAAAAACGAAGTTTGCTTACCACCACAGTTTAAGTTTGACCATGCCACCTAAAAAATACAGGGTGCAATGCTTTTTCAAGATAGAAACGTTTTCAAGAAACTTTGTCTGGGAGTACCTGGAAGCCAAGGGCCGGCGCAAGCCAAGGGCCGGCGCGTTTTTTTATTCACGATCTCGGAGCCTTTCCATGCAAGATGGTATATTCCAGCAAAGTCAAGTTAAGATGGATGCAAATTTAAAAACCACACATCCACGCTAAAAGTAGAGACAGTGAAAACTTAAAGGTCAGGAAAAAAAACACTCCGTCGACCTACATGCTTGTAAGCTGTTTCAACAGGAAATCATTGCTGCGGCGATACTGGCGAGAGTTCCACGTTTCGGTGCTGTGGTCGCTAGGTCCTGCTTCGGACGCAGCTACTTCTTCGTGTTCGGACCATGGAAACTCCGGTTAGCAGCAGATAAAATGATACAGACGAACAACTGAGCTGAGGGGTACCTGGCAAGGATGCCCTCACAACTCCATTATAACCAGAGCCTCTCAAATCCAAGAAGTAAACCGAGAAGCCTTAGAAAACTTGTAACAGAAGAGAAAATACTGAGTTATTTAAATATGTTACTAACGGGCGTAGTTACTAACGGCAAGTAATTAGTTGAGGGATTTCCTTTTTCCGCCCTCGAAGCGGCGCGAACAATTCTTCTGCCTAGATTTAGTTCAAGGGAAATACTGACCTTTTCCCACACAAATGGAGTTATTACATGAAATCGACAGACGAGACCAAAATATATTGTAAATTCATCACATTATGCATAACAACTTTTCTACCGACAGATATTTCAAGTTATAGCTGATAAGCGTTCCACACTTATAACGGTCGGTACTCAGCAAGTACTCGGTAACGAATTCAGTAAATTAACCTCCCTTCGCATTGTTATTTAACATGAAAGTATGCAATATGTTTCCTGCACTCTATCTTTTGCGAATATGTGCTAATCTTTTATGAACAATCAACAAGAATTTAAAAAAGGAAATTGAAATCGGCAGTTTAGTTTCGCCCCGGACGGCGACTTATTTAGTGTATGCAATTTGTTGAGAGGTAATTCAACGGGACGTAGGTATTCAACGTTGGACATATTGATGTCGCGTTTCGTTAGTGGAGGGAAAACACCGATCATAAACTCCGAAAGAAGTACATGTACTTGCTGTTTAATTTGTCCAAACTTCCAACTTTTAATTAGGGAATAATTATATTTCATTCTTAAATTTAGATCACGTACAACATGGAGTTATTACTTGAAATCGATAGACTATACCAAAATATATTGTAAATTTATCACATTTTACATATACACATTCCTACGGAAAGACGTTTCAAGTTAAAGTTGATAAGCGTTCCACGCTTATAACGATCGGTACTCACAAGTACTTGATAACGAATTCACTATCCAAGCTAAAATTAGCCTGCCTACGCATTGTTATTTATCATGATGGTATAAATAAGTTTCATGCACTCTGTCTTTTGCGAGTATGTACCAAACTTCTATGAAAAGTAAACAAACATTTGAAAAAGTGCATTGCAATCGGCTGTTTAGTTTGGCCCCGGACGGCGACCTATTTAGTGTTCTCGATTCATTACAAACTGGATGTTTTCCCCACGAATTTTCAACATACAGGTATTCAATACATTGTAATGCACTCATGAAACATTTATCTGAACCGTTCTTCCGTAATCAATCAATAAACATCTTAGAAAACCGTGATACATTTGGCGGATTAACTTAGCCCCCTATGACGACTTATTTAGTGTATGCGATTTGTTGAGAGGTAATTCAACAAGGTTGAACAGATTGATACAGAAGCGCCAGATATGTCGCGTTTCCAATAGTGGAGGGAAAACACCGATCATGAACTCCAAAAGAAGTATATGTACTCTCTTTAATTTTTTCCGAACTTCCAACTTTGAATTAGGGAATAATTTTATCTCATTCTTAAATTTATATCACATCAGTTTTATAACATAACGGTAGCCTCAGAAATTATTGTTGAAAACAAAATCAAAAGGTCGTTATTTCCCTTTAATAATTAATTAATTTGATTCAGAGATTTGATATAAAACGGACATTAGGCGTTTTCACGAAGGATTATTGCGCTGAAAAGATGCTGAAAAGTTCCTGGAAAGTTCTAAAAAGTTTAAGTATAACAGTCTTAGTTTAAAAGTCTTAAGTATAAAAGTCTTCTTTTATACCAATAATTTTACACCAAAACTTTAAAAACTTTTCAGAAACTTTTTAGTCTTTTCAGCGCAATAATTCTTCGTGAAAACAGCTATTGACTGCATTTTTAATATAATAATAATGCCTACGAACATCATAGACTGGTACGACCGCGGCTTAGCTCCCTTTATACTAGGTTGTAAGTTGATACATGATTACTATTTGATAACCCTAGATGTTCCAAGCGGCTTGGGCCGCTGCCAATCTTCGCCGGTTGCAAGGTGAACAAGCAAGATTTTGCTACTCTAGGGTCTAGAAGAAAAATATTCACATAACTGTCCTGAAACGTCAAAAGTATTAATATTGAGAAGAAAATGACAGCCATATAACAATTGCGCCGCCAAGAGGCGCGGAATTTGAGGGTTTGGAAAGCTGGAGCACTATTTTGCTATTTGAATCAGACCGTAGGGTTATCACGAGGAAATGAGACTGGATCAAAAGGGAGGGCCACAAATTATGTTACCCCCTTAGGGCTAAATGGGTCCCCTGGAGCCGCCGCCGGTGCCCCCTCCCCATAATCTAAACTCGCGTCGCCAAAATTCCCACCCAGTCCAAAATCCTTATGGGAGGCCCTGATATGCCTAGTGTCTTTTTAATCGTATTCCTTGTTCCATTTAAGATCTTTGGTCGGTATTATCATGGCACACTATACCTACCACACATTATGAAGGGGGGGGGGGGTATGTAGAGTAGGTAGCGTGGTAGGTCCAATCTACCAATCAAGCATGCACCGCGACTGCGAGCATAACAAAGGGAAAATAGAAGAGAGTAAGGCTTAGGACAGGATTTTTATATGGGGCAAGGGGCAGGAAGCCAGAACAAAACAGCATATGGCGATGGCAGGGTACAGAACAGACCAAGGCAGGGCAAAGGGATATTGATTTGCGCTTGGAGCATACAAATATATCCACTCGAGATACACTTCGGTCTACTTCGGTCTACTTCGGTCTACTTCGGATAACTTCGGTCTACTTCGGATAACTTCGGTCTACTTCGGATAACTTCGGTCTACTTCGGATAACTTCGGTCATGACTTATGCGAATACCAATTCAACGCAAATTTAGATTGAATGTATTCCCGAGTGCCGTTTCTTATGTGCTTAGTTATCGGTGACTTAGTGTTGAAGCTACATCGCAGTACAAATTCATAAAAGGCTATATACACTATTTATATGTCACCGCCACTGTGACCTGTATAGTGTACACTCAAGTGTACAGTGCAACTAGCTACAGAGCCGGATACGCGACCGGTTGAGTCAGGTGACTCAAATTATCCCCGTCGTGCGCTGCACCCTTCGGGTCCGGTTGAGGGTCGCAGTTTGCCGCACCCTTTTGTTCAGATCTTCGCTATATTTTTTTATATTTTTTTTTAGTCCGAATGTTTTTGAATGGGTGGATTTCCGAGGTCCTGCCCCACGCTAAGCATAGCTTGTTGCGCATAATTGTTGCGCATAGATAAACTGGATACGAATAGCGTACTTGACGTATGCCGTTCTTATGAAGTCCCATAACAGAATGCTAATTTCAGGTGTTGTTCTCGCTCTACTTTGCTAAAAGGGTCATGGAAATTTGAGTGGAAGGCATGCATTTAATTCAACTGGTCACAGCCTGGTTACAGTTTTGTGCATTTCATTCACCACGTCTAATGCCTTTTCAGGGTGATCAAAACGTTTTAAACACACCATTTTAAAACTTAATTTGAAAGTTAACTAGTGGATTTTAGAGTAGGCACTTATGCCAAAAGGCCGACATTTCAGCTTCTTCTTTTGGATTGACTGTATCGATTGTTGTGGGTTGCCACTTCCATTATTGTATGTCCCGTAAATATTTTGAGCTGATAACAGTTTCATATCGTCCCCTCGTTACATTGGTATGCTCTGCCAGCCCCTGGAACACGTGTGCAACACGTTTGCGTGACATGTGACGGGCCGGTGGCTGCACGACTCGGGCGGCCGGCATGCAGCGCCGATCCGGCGCGTTGCGTCAGACCGCCGCCTGCAAACGCTTTGAATGAAATTTATCTTGTGCTGCATCCGCATCAAATGCTAAAAATGCCTCCGTATCGGGGCGCGCCTCTGTGCAGGCGGTCATGTCCATAGCGAGTCGGCGGCCGGCTTATCGGCCAGGTGCCGACCGCCAATACTGTCCGAGATCTCACGAAGCGCCGCGTGCCGCCGCTGACGAAACGGGGCCCGCCGCGTCGGCCCGGCCCGGGCCGGATTCTCAGTGCACGTCTCGGCCACAGGGCCCGCCCCCTCCACCCCCTCTCCCCGTCCCCCGCCAGCGAATCACCGTGGAAATCCCAACACGGCGAAAATCGCCGGCCACGCCAGGAATGCCAGCCAGCCAGCAGCGGGCGGCGTGTCCTGGTCGGCTGATCGCATCGGTGTTTCGCCGCTGAAATGTTGTTTTGCATGTTCGCTATGTGCCGTGCGGCTTGACGCTTGGTCCCCTGTCTCGCAGTGGTGGGACCGGCGGGCTGTGCGGCGAGGCTGCTGGCTTTGCCGCTTGGTCCCCTGTCTCGCGGTGGTGGGACGGGTGGGCTGTGTGGCGAGACTGTTGGCTGTTGGCGGTCGTGGCAGATCGTGTTTTATCGGCGGTGACTGGGGTAATTGCTAAAACGGGAACTAATAAGTATTGTCATTATCATATGAGTTGGGAAAGATGGGAATGGAAGACCAAGCACTGCATGTTCATTGAGAACATCGAGCTGTGTACCGAGTATCTTAAACATCGAGTTGTGTGCCGCTAAAAGAGGCAGCAGCGGAGCTTCGATGCCGTAGGGAGCAGCTCCCTGCTATATGATGCTGTAGGGAGCAGCTCCCTGCTATATGATGCCGTAGAGAGCAGCTCCCTGCTATATGATGCTGTAGGGAGCAGCTCCCTGCTATATGATGCTGTAGAGAGCAGCTCCCTGCTATATGATGCTGTAGAGAGCAGCTCCCTGCTATATGATGCTGTAGGGAGCAGCTCCCTGCTATATGATGCTGTAGGGAGCAACTCCCTGCTATATGATGCTGTAGGGAGCAGCTCCCTGCTATATGATGCTGTAGAGAGCAGCTCCCTGCTATATGATGCTGTAGGGAGCAGCTCCCTGCTATATGCTGTAGGGAGCAGCTCCCTGCTATATGATGCTGTAGAGAGCAGCTCCCTGCTATATGATGCCGTAGGGAGTAGCTCCCTGCTATATGATGCTGTAGGGAGCAGCTCCCTGTTATATGATGCTGTATGGGAGCAGCTCCCTGCTATATGATGCTGTAGAGAGCAGCTCCCTGCTATATGCTGTAGGGAGCAGCTCCCTGCTATATGATGCTGTAGAGAGCAGCTCCCTGCTATATGATGCTGTAGGGAGCAGCTCCCTGCTATATGATGCTGTAGGGAGCAGCTCCCTGTTATATGATGCTGTAGGGAGCAGCTCCCTGCTATATGATGCCGTAGGGAGCAGCTCCCTGCTATATGATGCTGTAGGGAGCAGCTCCCTGCTATATGATGCTGTAGGGAGCAGCTCCCCGCTATATGATGCTGTAGGGAGCAGCTCCCTGCTATATGATGCTGTAGGGAGCAGCTCCCTGCTATATGATGCTGTAGGGAGCAGCTCCCTGCTATATGATGCTGTATGGGAGCAGCTCCCTGCTATATGATGCTGTAGGGAGCAGCTCCCTGCTATATGCTGTAGGGAGCAGCTCCCTGCTATATGATGCTGTAGGGAGCAGCTCCCTGCTATATGATGCTGTAGAGAGCAGCTCCCTGCTATATGATGCTGTAGGGAGCAGCTCCCTGCTATATGATGCTGTAGGGAGCAGCTCCCTGCTATATGATGCTGTAGAGAGCAGCTCCCTGCTATATGATGCTGTAGGGAGCAGCTCCCTGCTATATGATGCTGTAGGGAGCAGCTCCCTGCTATATGATGCTGTAGAGAGCAACTCCCTGCTATATGATGCTGTAGAGAGCAGCTCCCTGCTATATGATGCTGTAGGGAGCAGCTCCCTGCTATATGCTGTAGGGAGCAGCTTCCTGCTATATGATGCTGTAGAGAGCAGCTCCCTGCTATATGATGCTGTAGGGAGCAGCTCCCTGCTATATGATGCTGTAGGGAGCAGCTCCCTGCTATATGATGCTGTAGGGAGCAGCTCCCTGCTATATGATGCTGTAGAGAGCAGCTCCCTGCTATATGATGCTGTAGGGAGCAGCTCCCTGCTATATGATGCTGTAGGGAGCAGCTCCCCGCTATATGATGCTGTAGGGAGCAGCTCCCTGCTATATGCTGTAGGGAGCAGCTCCCTGCTATATGATGCTGTAGGGAGTAGCTAATCGGCCCAGTGTAGTTGGTAGACCTTTCCCTTACTTGTTTGCCCAGCTGGTTATCGATTTCTGGATAACATTGCGGCGTTCGGTGAGTGATTGGGTCACTGAGCTTGGCAATATGTAGCGTTGAAATTGATTTTGCTTCCTTTCATAATTTGTTCTCAAACAAATTGATATTTAAAAAAAAACATACCTGTTTATTATTCACTTTTTGAATTCCATAACCCTCACTGTATCGGATATGTTTAAATATACCAGCGCCAGCCTCGAGCTGTTAGAGCTCTGCAAATTGTTGTTCTGCAAATGTTCAACACATGCCGTTGATCCATCTCCTGACATGATTGTCAATTTTAAAGTTGAAAGTACAGATAGTAAAAATTGGCGTAGCACGTGGACAGTTTCAAGTATTGTTGCAAGTTGTTGGACATTTTGATTTATAACACGTGCAGTAGCCTTTACACAGCTGGTGACAGCTGAGAGGTGAAGATGCCATGCTCCCCTCCTTGCGCCCAACGGCAAAAGACGCCATATTCCAAATAGCAGTAGACGTGGATGGTCTTTTTAATTCAGAGATTTGGTGGAAAATCGAAGTTAAATCGAAAGTTTTTGCTATATTTTATATCCCGCGCCCCGGTGGGCCTCTGAGCCACCTTCGGCCTGGTGGGGAGTCAAAATGCCCCCCCCCCCCTCCCCCACTAACTCGAAAACTAAATGGGCTAGAAAAACGCAGAAAAAAACGTTCGAAAGCTCTTAACAAGAACTTTCGAAGTTAATTCAGGCATTTTTTTGGCTCAGGTACATATTGAGGTCACCAGAGGTCATCAAAGGTCACATTTTCGAAGTATAGGACGTTGCTCTAGAGACCCCCAAATATCTTGGGAACTATGATAGCTAGGAACAAACGAGAAAAAAAACGATCGAAAGCTCCTGAAAAAAATGCCATTTCCATCGGTGCCTTAAATTTTAGCTCAGGTCAATAGTTTAGGCTCCAGAGGCCACCAAATGCCACGATGACATTTCTTCCAAAAGTGATTTATGAATAGTTGTTTATCTAATAAATATAAGGCAATAATTGTAACACCATCGTGTTTGTCTCGTCAAGACGCTTTTACAAATATTAATGGTGACCTGGTTAGGTCAACTTCAAAATTTGACCTCAGGTCAAGGTTATTTGGTGACTCAGGTAGGTCATGTTGCATATGAGGCGATGCGTCTTGACGAGACAAACACAGTGATGCCATTCGTACGTCTCTATATGTATTATATCAATAATTATTGGCAAAAAGTGCTGGTAACCTCATGACCTCAGTTGACCTTGCAGAGGTCACTGAGCAACAATTGCACCTGGATCATCAAGAATGAGCTAAAATAACATGTTTCTGAAATAATTGACCCTATATAATGCATATTCTCTGAATATGAAGCATTTGTATATTTTCCCATTTATTTATAATGGGGAGGTCATGAAATTGACCTGACCTTAGGCCACCGATATAAAAAACGAGATATGCACATTGTAGGTACTTATGGCCCTATGAAATCCTGTAAGTTTCAAATATATCGGACAAACACTGGCTTTGACACGACCACAAACATTTGTTGGAGGTGATGTCACTTGACGTGCCCTGGTGACCTGACCTGAGATGGCTTTGGGTATTTTTTCACACAATGTGGGTAATTGATGTCCAAACAGCTGTGCCAAATGTAGCGGCGCTGCGCGTCGCCATTTTCCCGCTATTCTCGGAAAACCTCAGGGGGTCAAAATGACCCCCACCCCCTCCCACCAGGGCGAAGGATATTCAGCACATGATATATGGCTAGAATAACGTATTTCAGAGGTTCGTGCTAAGATTTGTTACTAATATAGCTTTGTGGACGAGCGCCACACAATTCACAGTTTGTGGCCGAGAGAAAGTCAAGACCTCAAACTGTGAATTTTCGAGCGCGAGTCCTCAAAGCGATTTAGTGTGCAGCTACAGCACCCGATAGATAACAATCCAGTCTGACAATTTGGTTCTCGTTGATGTAGGATTTCTTTTTGTTTTAATATTATAGTCCAAAAACTGCAGGTCACATGACCTACAGTCCACAAACTCTCCAGTTTTTGGTCTCCCGCCCACAAACAAATATGTTTTAAGCCTTTTTACCTGAGCACGTGAATCAATGGTGAACAACTTCAGCTGTACACTAATGAGGCTTAAAGGGAAATAATGACCTTTTTCCACAAAAATGGAGTTAGCACTTGAAATACCCAGACGAGACCAAAATATATTGTAAATTCATCACATTTTGCATGAAAACTTTCCTACCGAAAGATATTTCAAGTTAAAGTTGATAAGCGTTCCACACTTTTAACGACCGGTACTTGCAAGTACTTTTGGTCCTCATCAAACTGCGGGCTTTTCCCGTATTTTTTTTTACGCAATGGAGTGGAAAATATATTGTGCGTTCTGTTTGTTGTGATTATATGCCCGGCGGTCTTCTAAAACTAACAGCGATTGGAAAAAGTGGCAATAAAATCGGAAGCTCATCGATGCACATCAACGGCGGCATAGTTAGTGGTTGCGACCCTCAATTTTTGAAAATAAATTCATTTGTTTTCAACATTAGGAGTATTGTATAATTTGTATGTGGCTGTATATAACACTATGCTTTATATTATCATGACAAATAAAAAAAATCCCCAAAAAACTAACAAACAATAACACAAAACTGGCAATTAAATCGGAAGCTCATCGATGCACATCGACGGCGACCTATTTAGCGTCGGCGATTTGTTTACAAAGCATTGTCATGCTTCTCGGCGCACTTAACCATTGTGGAGAGTTGTTGCTAGTAGAGCTTTCGTTCTCCATGGCAACCAGGCGTGAGCCAATGAAAAGCCAGAACGTATTCCCTCTCTGGCTTTTGATTGGCTGACGCCTGGTTGCCATGGAGAACGAAAGCGCTACTAGCGTGTGTCCGAGCAGCGCTCAGTTTGATCGGAAATGTCACAGAGCCTCCAAAAATGCTGCAATGGATGTAAACAATGGTAGGGAAGGGCGAATTTGTCAATGACCTTCATGAAGTACACAAGGTACTTGTTTGGTATTTTTCCCAAACTTACAACTTCGAATTTTGGAATAATTTTATTTAATTCTTAAATTTAAATAAAATAATTTTAGAACCATAGCGGTAGCCTAAGAAATTGTTGCTAACAAAATCAAAAGGTCATTATTTCCCTTTAAGTTCGACCCCAACCCCATCCAGAACCTTGCTGAAGCTCGTCAGGCGAGTGATCTGTCGTCCGTGTGACTGGCCGTGGACCGCCAGAAGCCCATGTCTGTCACCACTAGGCTACTGGTTGTGTTGTCTTTGGCCCTGTCGGAGCTACGAAAGGCACACTGTTAAATCAGGACCAGCTAAAAGCTGTACAGGTGTTGACTGTGCCACAGGTAATCTATTTCCATATCAAACACGTGTTCTGCTTTTTGACAAATTTCGGACAAACAATTATTTTCGGACAGTTTCGGACGGATAGCTGACCATGGTCTTGGACATCGGTCGGACATTGGACAAATATTTTCTGAAACAGGTACCACTATTACGCACCACCGTAGTTACGAGCCGACTTGCGCGCCGTTGGATCCCCCAGTCTGATAAAACGCGTAACTCATGATAGAGTTGGCTTAGAAGCTTCAACAGGTTTGGTTAGATGCATTCAATGATATGTCGTCTCCACAAATATTCATTCACTCCGCCTTAAAGATCAGGATTATTGGCGATTTTCAGTCCGTGATCAATTATATTTCAGTTCCCATCAATTTGAACCAGGAAACCTTTAAATAAAGGCGTGCATACACACAGATAAAAATTGAGAAGGGTGATGTTTGAAATATCCGTCAAGCAGAGGTGGCGGATTGCGGGGGCAGGGTACCCAAATGCCCCCAGTCGAAAATCCTGGGGGAAAAATGGTCCAGATTTTGGCAGGCTCATTATCTCACGTTTACAGCTGTGTGACGTATATTTCCCGATTTCGTCCTAAACCAATCATAGACCTTGTGCAATTATTTTTACTTGTGCTTTGACGACGAATTAACATCCATTTCTAACGATCAGTGAATCGCTGTCCATATGTGTGTCTCTAATTTGTATTACTATAGGCAATTATTGTTTGATTTGCTTGGCGAAAATCGACATATCTGTAAAAAGTCACGGCTTGATTGTACCACGCAAGGATATATATTCATGTAGCGACATTGCTCTGTTGGTTTTGCCTTTAGAAATGTGTTGGCACTGTTGAGGGACAATCGAGTGCGTGTGTGTATCATTTAAATGCAAAACAAGACGTAAATTAAGTATTTTTAACATCATTATGCCTTAGAAACTTACTTGAAAAGCGACATCGGTGTATTTCTAGTCATACAAAACGTGTATGGAAATATCGGAAAATATTCCTTTTGGTACTTCTTGAAGGAAGTGCAAATGTGGTGTATTTTTAATCAATACTTGGTGTATAATTACGAGCGAGCGTGAAGCCCTCGCTCGTCCTTCCGTGGTATATGGGAAAAATCGGATTATGAGCGGCCCGGCCCGACCCGACCCGGCCCGGCCCGGCCCGACCCGTGGCGACGCTTTTGAGAAGCTCATATCTCTGCAACCGCACGTCCGATTGACAAGCTGACTTCTTTGCTGAGCAGCCCCGTCTAACCTACCCTGTTTGAGACCGGTGCCGACTCATGTGGGGGACCACTGCGTGTGGCGCGTGCCGTGTGAGGGGTGTTGAAAAGTATTTTCTCGCAATAACTCCGCAACGGCTGGGCAGATTATGTGCAAATTTCGTGTGTGGTTAGGGGCCCCTCAGCCGCCACTTTCACACTACTCAGGGGTAGTGTGACTGCACGTGCGCTCGTACACACCTCTATTCTCTATCTCAGGAACGGCCGAGCCGATTGTGTTCAAATTTGGTGCGTGGTTAGGGACCTCGCAGCCGCCGCCTTTCCACAAGTCAGGGGTGGGGTGGCTTTGCACGTGCGCACGTGCACACCCCTGTTCTACATATCTGTAACGGCTGAGCCGATTGTGTTAAAATTTGGTGTGTGGTTAGGGACCTCTCAGTCCCCACTTTCCCACAAGTCAAAGGTGCCTCTGCACGTGCGCACGTGTGCACCCTTTTGCGTATCTCAGAAACTACTTGCCCGATCGAGTTGAAACTCCCCATACATTTCCTTCGCGCTCGCTCGTCCATCGCCAACTACGGCCGCCTTACCGGTAAGTAGAAAGGGCTTCTTTAATAAGAAAATCTGTGCAAAGAAAGAAGACAAATCGTGTTAAAAGAACCCCAGATTTATTATTGAAGAGTATCATAACACTGAGAGGGGTATCAAAACACTGTAAGGAGTGTATTTTTAGTCCATAAAACGGCGTTTCCTTACACCAAAAAAGGTTTCTTTTGGTGCTTTTCATTTACACCGTTTTCCTTCTCAATTTGTCTGTGTGTGTACAAAACATGAAAATATAGTGCATGAGTATGCTCTGATAATGACAGAATGGCAGAATTAGAGACTCAATATTTTATAAAAACTTGGTGTCGGTATCGGTATTGGTATCGGCAAGTCATAGGGATCGGCATCATATTGATACGACTCAAATTAGTATCAGCGGCGTTATCGATAAACGCATGCGGCCCGCGATCCTTCCATTGTATTCCATTTCCTGAGTTTCGTGCTAAAGCTACATGTGTTTACCTGGTACGATGCGACAACGTGGTGCTTTATTACCCAGTAGTATTGAACTATACAAATGCAAAGTCAAACAATAGTCAATAAGGATTAGGATTTATTATGATTAGGATTGATTGAATCCTCCTAAAAAGTTAAGCAATGACTAGCCTACCTGTTTGGGTTATTTTATCATGGTGTGGGTGGCTAGGGTCAGGGGTCGCCACCGGGGGCCTGCCCCACCCCCTCCCCACTCCACCCCACCCGAGATCGCTCCGCCACCCCCCCCCCCCGCCAGGTCAGCAGGATTTTAACATTAGCCATATGGGAGCGGAGGCCAACCACTTAGCTGGCCAGTGATCAACCGCTCCTGGCTAAAGATACCCTGATGCCAACTTTGCCACCCCTCTCCACCTTATGCCGCGGCTACAGTCGAGGAGAACAAATAAATAGTGTAAAACTGAGTACTCATTAGCAGTGGACGCTCTAAGGGATGCACCCAAGTACTTAATTGCAAGGGTAAACCATTTATTATTTGCTAGAGGTGTCATCAAATTAGCGTTATTTGGATAAATGTTAAGGGTAACTTTAACCCTCGCCCTACGGGAGCTTTTTTCACCTTCGCCCTACGGGGAGACAGCCCTCTCCCTGTTAACTTCCAAACCAAGCAACTTATAGCAATGCGGTAAGAACCAGCATGTTGCTTGTCATGAGAGAAATCTAACAATATGCGATTTTTAGGTTTCAGGTCAACGGGTGACCTTCCAGGTCAAGTGAATGACCTCGGATTTACCACGTCCAGAACAGCGATTTTGCTCTTCAGAAAACCTCAAAATTAGAAATTAATACATGTAAATAAAAAGGCATGTTCTTAGACCAGTTTTGGCTCAGAAATGCAGAAAAGGTAATTATTTGTTCGTATCTTGTCAAAAAAGTAACAAAAAATTATTAAAATAAATGATGTCATGAGTTTCTTATACTTAGGGAGCCATCACTCAGTCAAAAATGGAGATATTGCTTTGAAATTTGGTATGGGTATTGTCCATACTCAGTTCTCTCACATATGTTCCGGTTTTTCTAATAGCTTTGACAATTTTGATTTTGTGGGATTTTACACAAAAGAAGATGATTTTTTTTACCATTTTAGGGGTCAAAAACCCAACATTTTGAAAAATACGAGATTGCCATTTCAAAGAGAATGCCATTTTGTATATTTGGTGAATTGCGTTTGCAATTTCCTTTAAAACTCTGCTTTCTACCATTTTTCAAATACTTATCTTTTTCCACCAACATGACGTCATCAAACCATGATAATCTCCCAAACTACTTAAACAATTTCAAATACATTCTTACAGCATACGTATAATTGTTGTAAACTCAGCTACCGAAAATTTCAGCAAGATGCGCCGCACGTGTACAAATATTTCCAAGAAAAACCTCAGGGGGGGGGGGGGGGCTGTCAGGCGAGGGTTAGGCCTCTGCCTCTAGTGGCTCTGCACGTGGGCACGTGCGCACCTTTTTGTATCTCAGAAACTACTTGCCCTATCGAGTTGAAATTCACCATACATTTCCTTCGCGCTCGCTCGTTCATCGCCGACTACGGCGCCTTACTGGTATTAGCCGTTTTCACGAAGGATTATTGCGCTGCTGTCAGATACACAGTGTCAGAACAGTGTCAGATACACAGTGTCAGAACAGTGTCAGATACACAGTGTCAGAGCAATGTCAGATACACAGTGTCAGAACAGTGTCAGATACACAGTGTCAGAACAGTGTCAGATACACAGTGTCAGATACACAGTGTCAGAACAGTGTCAGATACACAGTGTCAGAACAGTGTCAGATACACAGTGTCAGAACAGTGTCAGATACACAGTGTCAGAACAGTGTCAGATACACAGTGTCAGAACAGTGTCAGATACACAGTGTCAGGACAGTGTCAGATACACACTACACAGTGTCAGAACAGTGTCAGAACAGTGTCAGAACAGTGTCAGAACAGTGTCAGATACACAGTGTCAGAACAGTGTCAGATACACAGTGTCAGAACAGTGTCAGATACACAGTGTCAGAACAGTGTCAGATACACAGTGTCAGAACAGTGTCAGATACACAGTGTCAGAACAGTGTCAGATACACAGTGTCAGAACAGTGTCAGATACACAGTGTCAGAACAGTGTCAGACCAGTGTCAGATACACAGTGTCAGAACAGTGTCAGACCAGTGTCAGATACACCTGCCACGCCGTCAACTGAGGGATACGGGGGATCTCGAGAACGGACGTATTTTTCCGCATGTTTGCAACAAAACAAATATACTTATTACTTCGAAACTGGATTCATATCATCGAGAAAGATTCGGGCAACAGTTAGCGGAAGTTTCAACCGAATATCGGCAATATTATCGCCGCTACAGAAAAACTATAGATACTGAAGTTAAAAAATGAACACATGTCATTCGGGTGCAAGATTTTACTTAGCAGTGCTTGATGTAGCATTTACTCATAGCAAAATCTTCGCTTGGCTGATATTCAAGCAGGGGCGGCGGAAGAGGGGGAAAGGTGACAGGGCGAGCAGCTGCCCCCCACTCCAGAAGTTGTGGGGGGGGGGGGGGTAAACATATGGTTTTGCCCCCATAAATTTGTAAGAGGGACTCTCAGAGAAGTTAGTTCGATTTTTTATTTTGACCGAAAAAATAGCTGAGGGCCCCGAGGTGCCCCCAGACAGCCTGAGGGGCCCTCTAAGGACGACATAAAGCCCTCAGTCGGCCTGAGTGGGAGGTAGGGGGCCTCGGTAGACCTGAGGGGCCATCGGAAGGCCTGAGGGGCCCCTCGGGCTTACCGCAAATTATTTTGTATCAGACTACGAGCTTATCAGTCAATCTACGCATAGGCTCTGTTCAACAGGGGCCTGCCCGACGTTTTTGCCACCATTTAGAGTCCCTGCAAAATGTAGTGGCCTAAATCCGAGGAGATACCATTTCGCGCCATTTTTTTTTTGGGGGGGGGGGAATGGCCTTTGGCCGTGTGGCCTCCTGGATTTCTGTTCTCCCCATCCGAAAATACCTTCCGCCGCCACTGTATTCAAGTTGTATGTCTCCAGGTCGTATTTCTTCACGTGAAGCTATGTATGTATAATGCATCGCGTTCTTATCGCACAACTCCGATCTCATATTTCTCATATCCATGAAGCTTCAAGTGCAAAGTTCTTCGTAACATATTTCTTCTAATGCACAAACTACATGTAGTGCAGGTATTTCTATTAATTTTTGCTTTCTTTTTAGCTAAACTTTTAAGATAACTGCAGCATTTCTAGTAAGATGCTACTACACTTACCTGATGCTCGTAGTACCTACCCAGATAAATTCTGCACGATAAAATTCAATACGTTTTTCTCCAGAAGCAACCAAAGACAAAATGGAATAATAGGTCAAGGAAGATAAATCGATTTGTTTAAGTTTATTCTTTATCAGTTTTCGTTATCGAAGTCATCATCATCAGTCTGACATGATCGCGCTTTGAATGAATATATCTCTCATCTCGCACCACTATGTGCCTTTGCGTTATTTTAGTTGACCGGCTATGAAAATATAATGCTTCGAATTTGTTTTAAAAAAAACACACTAAATCTTGAAAATGTCATCAAATTTGAGCAATGCTCGATCGATTCAATTTGTAGGTGGACATCATAGAGAAATCATCGCTCTTTGACAGGAAATGCAGCCTTTTGTGCAAATGCGACCCAAAAATATGTATGCACCTTGCACAATGTTCAGGCAACCTCTGTATGTGTCCCTGGTGATCTGTATTGCAGTAGTCGGCTATGACATGCAGAGGTCTGCTACTGTTATTATCACTCATTTTGCTTATAGGTAAACCATTTTTTATATGGGAGGGGAGGAAACACACTGTATGATCTCAGTAGTTGGTGCGCCAATCAACTCCCAATCATGTCCATCGACTAATCGCGTTACCGTCGCTTATGTCCGGATGCTGTCCGGATGAACTGGAAATGTCCGGTGCTGGAATCGGCCACATAGTTTGGAAACTGGCAATGTCCGGTGCTGTAATCGGCCACACAGTCGCCAGTCTGTATCTGTGTTTGGAGGCGCACACAGGGTGTCTCCGAACACGAACAGTCGTGCCGGATACAGCATGATGTCACCGCCGCGCTCCCCAGCGACATCGGTGTCTTGCAAGGCTCGGCCGCAGGTCCACTGTTATTCAGTGTTGTCAGATAAGTGGAACATATGGCTGTAAATATGCTGATGGCTTCCAGGTGGGACCGCCAAACCGTTAGAGGGATGAGTTCGAAGAACCTCTCTCCCGCATGTAAACAGCGTCGCCTGCATTGTCGGAAAAGCCACGTAGCAAGAGATCATGCATGCATTTACAGATGAAAGCCATAACATTGATCATAACTTGTGATATTTATGATTTGATAAACCCCGTTACCCATTTGGTTGATTTACTAGGCCAATTAACGTATGTATTATGGGTGTTAGCATGAACAACATTGTCATGTTGCGGTTAGAAAGACCATATCAATGTTATAGAAACTGCACGGAAATATTTAATGGTGATGATTTTTGTATGTAGTGTGCAGTATAGTGTAAATACTTCTTCACGGTTCTCATTTGTAATTTGGATTTTCCGATCTGCCTGTTACACGAATGCATACCTGGACTGTGAATTAGGCAATTAACATTCAAGGTTTCCTGAGAATTGCAAACTTTCCAGAGCGTGCCTTATGTTTTACAGAAGACCAAAAGAAATCGTGCAGAGATGTTTGTAAGACTGCCAGGAGAAGGTATTGGTGGTACGCGGGCTTTCTATACATCTGACCACATATAATCCCTCCACACACCGTGCCTGTCGGCCATGGACAACCTAATTACCGACCGGAGCCAGGTCTTCTGTCAACTAGGGGAAGATTCTACGTGTGAGCGGCCCGACCGTAGCCATGTTTTTTTCAAAGGCTTATATACATATATACACCAGTAAAACGCCTTTTTGGGCGATGACCGAGCGAGCGCGCTCTGGTAAAGCTAAAACAGGTTTGAAATATGAAACGGTAAGGGAGCACACGTGGTAGTAACACAGCCATTTTAGTCCTCCAGAAAAATTGCCAGGCCGCTATGCATGCCAACATAACAATTAAGTTGTATTCAATTGTTCATGATCTCCTTTCAAAATCCGCCAAAAGGGAGTGCCGAGTGAGTCCTGAGCGCTGCATGCTTCAGCGTATAAATCAATGCTTAGAATGATGCAGACATTTTTGGTCAAGAATAATTTTAGCAAGGTTTTTTGTTCATTTCGACGTTCGCGTGTGCCAACTGCCACGCGCTGTGGTACCACCTCTATCATAACGCACCATACCAAAAACAACATTGATTTGATTGACCTATCCAATGGTGAAGACCCAATCTCAATCGGAGCAGTGGTTTCAAAGTTATTAGCTTCCAAAAAAAGCGTCTGTATGGCCGGGTCGGGCCGGGTTGAACCGGGTCCAATGTAAATTTGTCTAGTAAGTTGACGAGAAACCTCACGGGCGCTTCGCGCCCGCTCGGTAATTATGGTTAAAGTCCCATTGCCTTCCCATTGGCGGATCCAGAACGGTGGTTTGCGAGGGGGGGGGGGGGGGGGCACGGGTGTTTTTTTTTGGGGGGGGGGGCAAATTCCACAAATTATCACACAACTCTGAAAACTCATCGGATTTCGCTTGCTTATGTATTGATAGCTGATTAAAAAAACTTTCTTTAGTAAAAGTTGCTTAGATGTGCTTATATATCATGAAATGTGTCAATTTTGCACCGATTTCAGGCGGTTTGGGGGGGGGGGGGGCATGGCCGCTTTTCCCCCTCCCCCTGGATCCGCTAGTGGCTCTATCTTGATTTGGTACAGAGTTATTGAAGAAAACCCACACGTGCCCCTCCATAGACACACACGGGGCTTAAACTCAGCAGGTCCATTGTGTGCCCATTGCATAGTTAACATGAGTTATGCCGTGTGACATGACATGACATTGCATAGTTAACATGAGTTATGCCGTGTGACATGACATGACATTGCATAGTTAACATGAGTTATGCCGTGTGACATGACATGACATTGCATAGTTAACATGAGTTATGCCGTGTGACATGACATGACATTGCATAGTTAACATGAGTTATGCCGTGTGCTCCCGTGGCTTCCAAATGTCACTGCGTAATGTGAAAAAATAAGTGAAATTGTTTTCGAGTCACTTCGATCGGCTATGGGACCCCTTCCGCTCCGGCTACGGCCGCTTCGAGGCTCAATGGGGGCATATGCCCCATCCCCCCTCTGGATCCTCCACTGAGTCAGACGGCGATTTGGATTAAAGTGATCAGCTAGATGTCCTTATCGATCATTGACATAATGTCTTCTTTGTCCTTGTACTGATCACAATGATACCATATCTGCCGCGTGGCCACTACAGACTACAGTGCCCAGTTCAGAAATCATGTTTGTGGTGCACCGGTCTTTGTATTTTTTACAAGGTGGTCTCAAAACACCCTCAGCAACTATTCCTGAGCAGCCCATCGAAACATTAAATTAAAGACAAAGTGTTTCGAAATTAACCGGTTAAGAGCCGCCCGCTCGGTTCCCAACCCAATGAAGACGTTTTACTGGTTTGATATTTCCATGACATTGCGATGAATGTAATCAGTTTAGTATTACTTCATACTAAGTTTAGTATTACTTCATACTAAGTTTAGTATTACTTCATACTAAGTTTAGTATTACTTCATACTAAGTTTAGTATTACTTCATACTAAGTTTAGTATTACTTCATACTAAGTTTAGTATTACTTCATACTAAGTTTAGTATTACTTCATACTAAGTTTAGTATTACTTCATACTAAGTTTAGTATTACTTCATACTAAGTTTAGTATTACTTCATACTAAGTTTAGTATTACTTCATACTAAGTTTAGTATTACTTCATACTAAGTTTAGTATTACTTCATACTAAGTTTAGTATTACTTCATGCTAAGTTTAGTATTACTTCATACTAAGTTTAGTATTACTTCATGCTAAGTTTAGTATTACTTCATACTAAGTTTAGTATTACTTCATACTAAGTTTAGTATTACTTCATACTAAGTTTAGTATTACTTCATACTAAGTTTAGTATTACTTCATACTAAGTTTAGTATTACTTCATACTAAGTTTAGTATTACTTCATACTAAGTTTAGTATTACTTCATACTAAGTTTAGTATTACTTCATACTAAGTTTAGTATTACTTCATACTAAGTTTAGTATTACTTCATACTAAGTTTAGTATTACTTCATACTAAGTTTAGTATTACTTCATACTAAGTTTAGTATTACTTCATACTAAGTTTAGTATTACTTCATACTAAGTTTAGTATTACTTCATACTAAGTTTAGTATTACTTCATACTAAGTTTAGTATTACTTCATACTAAGTTTAGTATTACTTCATACTAAGTTTAGTATTACTTCATACTAAGTTTAGTATTACTTCATACTAAGTGTATTATTCCTATATACTAAGTGTATTATTCCTATATACTAAGTTAATTATTAATTTATACTAAGTTTGTCATTAATTTATACCAAGTTTATTATTAATATATACTAAGTTTATTATTCCTATTTTACTGGCGTTTACGCCAGTGAAACAGGACAGTAAGAATCAGAAGAAAAACTGTTTTGGTCTACTCTAGTCTCAAGTCGATACCAAGCTATGATAAGTCCGTGTTACTGCGGCAGGCGCGCGACAGTATGTGAAGCCATCACCATCACCACCACCACCACCACCACCACCACCATCACCACCATCACCACCATCACCACCATCACCACCATCACCACCATCACCACCATCACCACCACCACCACCACCACCACCACCACCACCACCACCACCACCACCACCACCACCACCACCACCACCACCACCACCACCACCACCACCACCACCACCACCACCACCACCATCACCATCACCATCACCATCACCATCACCATCACCATCACCATCACCATCACCACCACCACCACCACCACCACCACCACCACCACCACCACCACCACCACCACCACCACCACCACCGCCACCGCCACCACCACCATCACCATCACCATCACCATCACCATCACCATCACCATCACCACCACCACCACCACCACCACCACCACCACCACCACCACCACCACCACCACCACCACCACCACCACCACCATCATCATTAATCGATACGATGCTAACGATATGTGATCAAGTTATGAAGCACGGCTCAAAAGCCTAACATTTTGGAGACACACTCTACAAATTATTAAGATGAAGCACGCTGAGAGGTGAACAGCATCTTCATCGTCACTCACGGAGATCATTACTGAGCTTCCCAGCAGTCAATTTTCATTTCAAATTAAAGTTACTACGATTCATTGTGCTGACAGGAAGTTATTATGCTAATCTTAGCCAGCGCTGCCCCGTCATTGTCCTGTCGAAGGTGCTGGTAGTGCGAGTTGTCTGATCGTAACTTGTAGACGGTTGCTATACCGTGGCTCGCATCTCAGACGGTCAATGTACTGCGACGCACTGCATACAATCGCATAATGCCGCCTGTCGGGGTCCGGCCGGGCTGATGTCACCCCACCCCGCCACCTGGCCGGCACCCACGGCAGATATTGTCCGATTAAACTTCCGCTGCTGCGTCGGACCAATCGGCTGCCAGGTTGAGTGTGCTAAATATGGCGTTCGTATAGATCAGAGGGGGCGGTAGTGGGACGGCCGGCGGGGCGCGGGCGTATAGATCAGGTAGTGGGACGGCCGGCTGCTCTGCATGCCGGCCAGCGGGGCGCGGGCGGCGGCGATGACCCTCTGAGATCTACTGCCACCCGTCCCGATGCTGGCCGATGGCCGTCTGGTCCGTTGTCAGCGCTGTCCGACCATTTCGGATGCGTGCAGAACAATGGTGGCGGCGGCGGACGGAGGGTGTGTCACTGCCGCACCCAGTCGGCACGGGACGGACTACTCTGCGAAGCGGCGCGCCTTTCTCAGAAAACCGCCCGCTTAGATGTAGCCAGAAATGATCACTAGGCATGATGTGGCTTCAACTAGTACCAAGCGATACCAGGTCGTCAATGGCAGTCGCCAATTTGAATTTCGAACCGAAGTGCGGTCGACGCACGCAGTCGGCAAAACATAATGTGGAGTAGCGGGAAAACATTAAATTCGCCAATGAGCTCAAAACTAGAAAAAGGCCAGTAAACGAATTCGGCCGAGTCCTTGGATTACGCCCAGCTGTAGAAAGACGAATCGAATCATAATTCGATGTATCCCTAAAATTATAACCTAGCCGACCTTCACGGCTAGGTTACCAGAGGTTACCAGAGTTTACCAGAGCCACAGAGGGACAAACAAAATCGCTTATATCTGGTATATGTCTGATAATTTGATAAGAAACGTGTATAAGCTGCAAAGTTTCAGAATGTCTTCAGAACTCCGTTTTCAGCTTGTCGCTACGTTGCATGGTTTTCGAGATTTTAGGGGGCGGGTATCCGCCTCCCCGTCGGTTCGAAGTTGGCGCGGACCCCCGTCGGTGCGCGTGTTTAACGACACCGAGTACTTGAAGTATTTTGACTTTGGTCGCTGGATAAAGCGTCGTTTCATTAAAAGCTACATCGAAGTCGGCGCTGACCGGTCTGCAATATAATGACACCAGAACAATGTCACTTTTTAATGATTAATTTTGAAACTGCTTTGGACAAACCAAGCAGATAGCGAGTATAGCTGCTCTCTTTCAACTGGGACGGATGAGCGCCAAGCAACTGCTATTGCGGTAAGTACTACCATGGATACCTGGATCGGCAACTCTCCGTCGGCGCCTTTGATGTTGGCGACCGGGCCGGCCACCTGGTTTCCTATCTGTCGTCGTTCCTATCCTAAGCCGCGACGGTTTCCTAATCCTATCTGTCGTTGGTTGGCCACGGGCGGAGAGTTGCCGATCCAGGTATATCTCATCCATGGTACTCTCATCCTGCGTGTACCTTCTCCGCAAACCTTTCGGATCACATTTCGCGCTTAGAATCCCGGCACGATCACTGTCCGAATGTGACTATCTCATCTAACTCACTACTCGAAGAGCGCGCGCGCGTGCGTGCGTGCATGCGTGCGTGCGTGCGTGCGTGCGTGCATGCGTGCGTGCGTGCGTGGTGCGTTCGTGCGTTCGTGCGTGCGTGCGTGCGTGCGTGCGTGCGTGCGTGCGTGCGTGCGTGCGTGCGTGCGTGCGTGCGTGCGTGCGTGCGTGCGTGCGTGCGTGCGTGCGTGCGTGCGTGCGTGCGTGCGTGCGTGCGTGCGTGCATGCGTGCGTGCGTGCGTGCGTGCGTGCGTGCGTGCGTGCGTGCGTGCGTGCGTGCGTGCGTGCGTGCGTGTGTGTGTGTGTGTGTGTGTGTGTGTGTGTGTGTGTGTGTGTGTGTATGTGTGTGTGTGTGTGTGTGTGTGTGTGTGTGTGTGTGTGTGTGTGTGTGTGTGTGTGTGTGTGTGTGTGTGTGTGTGTGTGTGTGTGTGTGGGTGGGTGGGTGGGTGGGTGGGTGGGTGGGTGGGTGTGTGGGTGTGTGGGTGTGTGGGTGTGTGGGTGTGTGGGTGTGTGGGTGTGTGGGTGTGTGGGTGTGTGGGTGTGTGGGTGTGTGGGTGTGTGGGTGTGTGGGTGTGTGGGTGTGTGGGTGTGTGGGTGTGTGGGTGTGTGGGTGTGTGGGTGTGTGGGTGTGTGGGTGTTTGGGTGTGTGTGTGTGTGTGTGTGTGTGTGTGTGTGTGTGTGTGTGTGTGTGTGTGTGTGTGTGTGTGTGTGTGTGTGTGTGTGTGTGTGTGTGTGTGTGTGTGTGTGTGTGTGTGTGTGTGTGTTTGTATGTGTGTGTGTGTTTCGTTCTCGCCGACTTTACATGTATATACGTAACATATATAACGTCGTGTGGTGATATCAGTTGCGAGTTTCAGAAGACAGAGGACGATTACAATAAATAAATACCAAAGATGATCGAAATGAACGAAAGGAGCATAAGGTTTCAAGGGAAATAAACACTTTGCTTAGCTCGTCATAAAAATGATACGAAAAAACGTAAACAAGGAACAACGACAAACATAGCGTAAGACGGACGCCCAGCGACATCTATGGATAGTGAACACTTTGAACACGTTTGTGAAGTGTGACACGTTTGACCTGTCGTGTCACGTTTGACCTGTCGTGACACGTTTGACCTGTCGTGTCACGTTTGACCTGTCGTGTCACGTTTGACCTGTCGTGTCACGTTTGACATGTCGTGACACGTTTGACCTGTCGTGTCACGTCTGTGAAGTGTGACACGTTTGACCTGTCGTGTCACGTTTGAACTGTCGTGACATGTTTGACCTATCGTGTCACGTTTGACCTGTCGTGACATGTTTGACACGTTTAACCAGTCGTGTCACGTTTGGCCTGTCGTGACATGTTTGACACGTTTGACCTGTCGTGTCACGTTTAGCCTATCGTGACATGTTTGACCTGTCGTGTCATATTTGACCTATCGTGTCACGTTTGACCTGTCGTGTCACGTTTGACCTGTCGTGTCACGTTTGACCTATCGTGACACGTTTGACCTGTCGTGTCACGTTTGACCTGTCGTGTCACGTTTGACCTGTCGTGTCACGTTTGACCTATCGTGACACGTTTGACCTGTTGTGACATGTTTGAACTGTCGTGCCATGTTTGACCTATCGTGTCACGTTTGACCTGTCGTGACATGTTTGACACGTTTGACCTGTCGTGACACGTTTGACCTGTCGTGTGACGTTTGACCTGTCGTGTCACATTTGACATGTCGTGTCACGTTTGACCTATCGTGACACGTTTGACCTGTCGTGACACGTTTGACCTGTCGTGTCACGTTTGGCCTGTCGTGACACGTTTGACCTATCGTGACACGTTTGACCTGTTGTGTCACGTCTGCGAAGTGTGACACGTTTGACCTGTCGTGTCACGTTTGACCTGTCGTGACACGTTTGACCTGTCGTGTCACGTTTGACCTGTCGTGTCACGTTTGACCTGTCGTGTCACATTTGACTTGTCGTGTCACGTCACCGATCAGACTGGATCGGTCCCGTGCGGCCGAGGTCCTTCGTCGTCGTCGCTCGCACTAACACCGAGTGCGAGCGACGAGCGTACTCGGAAATGGTCATTGGTCCGTCCATTAGATAGGCCATGATTCGTTCAGTTTGTTTTCTTCTTCGGTATGACATAGGAAAACAGTTGAGCGGAATCATAGCATGCACTATATGCTCATGGATATGTGAACAGTGCTCTTCACCTCGAGGGGATTGGCATGAATCCGTTCCGAGTTACCTTCCGAAAAAAATATAATTTGTGTAACGCGTCAACGGCTCAACGGGTTAAAGGAGTGAAAGATCGATGCCTTAAGGAGACCAGTCATTTTGCCAAATTGCTGCGAAGGTGCCAATAAGGAATAATCGTACCTGAAAATGTTGAATATGGCATTGGTTTGGCTAAATTATCAAGATATACCCAAACAAACAATTTTTCGATAGCAATATATTTATAAAACAAAGACTCCATATTAGCATAGATTGCGAGAAGTGGCGCAAATTTCGAAAGTGGCGCATGTTGTTATGGCATTGTGTGCTTCGAAAGAAGATGTAAAAAAACTCAGAACTTATGTAAAATTAGTTAATTACCAGTAAAACGCCTTTTTGGGGCGATGACCGAGCGAACGCGCTCTGGTAAAGCTAAAACAGGTTTGAAATATGAAACGGTAAGGGAGCACACGTGGTAGTAGCATAGTCATTTTAGTCCTCCAGAAATATTGCCAGGCCTCAATGCATGCCAACATAAAAATTAAGTTGTATTAAATTGTGCATGATCTCCTTTCTCAAATCCGCCAAAAGGGAGTACGTCCTGAGCGCTGCATGCTTTAGCGTATAAATTAATGCTTAGAATAATACCGCCATTTTTTAGCTAGAATCATTTTTGCAAGATTTTTTGTTCATTTCGACGTTCGCGTGTGCCAACTGCCACGCGCTGTGGTACCACCTCTATCAGAGCACACCATACCAAAAACAAAATTGATTTGATGGACCTATCTAATGGTGAAAGCCCAATCTCAATCGGAGCAGTGGTTGCAAAGTTATTAGCTTCCGAAAAGCGTCTGTATAGCCGGGTCGGGCCGGGTCGGGCCGGGTCGGGCCGGGTCAAATGTATTTTGACTAGTAAGTTGACGAGAAACCTCACGGGCGCTTGGCGCCCGTGAGCGCCCGTGCTAACATAACTAGCACAATATTATCATAGGCGAAGGTTTCGCTCGCTGGTCCAGTAACGCTGCTTTTAACACACGCTATCATATGAAGCTATATGACACAGCGCTGGCATTTTCGACAAAGCGCTGAATGACAGGGTACAACATCAAATATATTCAGCAGGAGAGTCCTTACAACCAAGCAGAGTATGACATAAGTTATTTCCCGGCATGGACTTCAAAACTGCTATTTCAGTGAAGCTGAAATAGCAGGTGGTACGGAAGGTGCATATACAATATACATGGACGGAGTTTCAAAACTGCTATCTGCTCAGGTTAACATCCCATTATGGAAGTGTCGACTGGTTTTCTTTAAAGGGTCAATGGGTTAGCGGGTTAACCCTATTCCCTGAGGGGGGCAGATTCTGCCCCCTCCCACGGTAGTTTTTCACTTGCCGATTATAAACCGTTAGGTTTAGAAGCGTTAAGTTAAACCGTCCTGAAACTTCGTGATTTTTCCCAAAATTGAATGGCGCGTGTCATGTCAAATAAAAAAAAATCGGTCCAGCAGAGGCGGTTCCAGGCTCCTGTTTTGGGGAGGGTGTTACGAATGCGGTTTTGCGGCGCATACTTTCTTCGTGGTTTGCAGTGCAATAAATGCGTCAGAAACAATTTCAATGCAATATGCATCATATATACTGGGATTGTACATATTTGTAGGGCAGAGACGCACTCAGGATGAAAAAAAATGGGAGGCGATACCCACCATCAAATTAGGTCCAGCTTCAAATTAGTAAGATGATAAAAGCGTTACGCACATGGTGCCCCCCATGTTTTTTTTCCTGGATCCACCTATGCGCAATATATCAAATTTAAATAATTACAGCATATAATGCCCACATGTGACGTTCATGTCGTCCCAAACAATCACGAACAGCACATTTTTTTATCAGAAAATCCCCCCATTTTACATTCCCTAAATACGCCTATGATTTTTTATTTTGTTTTTTCTCTTTTAATATATTAAAGCCCAGTATATTTGAAGCTCAAAAACGTTTAGGGCATTAAAATCGGTCGAGCCACATGGCAGCAATGACCTTTCAAAAAACACCAAAACAAAATTGGATTTGTTGCCCCCTGGCCCCCCATTTTTGAACAAAACAAAAATTTGAGATTCAAAAAGAGAGATCTTGTCATGACGCATCGAATGGCGTTTTTCCCATCAAAATCGACCGAGCGGTTCTCGAGATCTCTGGGTGGGGGGAGGGGGCAGAATCTGCCCCCCCCCCCCCGCAGGTTAACGTAATTCTGGCCGCCCGCAGGGAATAGGGTTAGGTTTTCTACCCAAAATGGCAATGGGTCAACGGGTTAACGGATGGACGGGTCAACAATCCTATAATGGCGGCTACTTCTGCTTCGGACCTCAGCACCGTCTAATTAAAAAATATATGACATTTCACTTGCCGGACGTACGGAGTCCTTTACAGAGAACCATTAGGAAGTGAAGAAAAACTCTGGTGCGAAGGTCCAAAGTTTTATATTGCATCCACGAGCGACGCAGCTTTTGATTTACTGTTTCTGTTGTCACAGTTTCACCGCTTCAGATTTGTCATTAAATACATCAGTCCGGGTTACCAAAACGTGAACATGTCTTATGCACTAAAACATTTATAATAGAAAGTTGGCAAAGTTTTGAAGAATTCCCGGCAGGAATTCGTTGTTTTTCCTGTTGTCATTGGCAACCGCCTGGTATTAGTGTGGCAACTCTCTCGGGCTCTGCCTCGTCAGGCGACACGCCGTTGTGTGTAGGTGGCGCCACCGTCGGGTTTGTCTCGCCGCACTGAGCCCGCGGTCCGCAGTCCTAGCTGCCTGCCGAATCCACTTTGGAAGACTACTATTGGGAACGGGAGACCACTTGAGACCCTAATTTTCGGTTACAAACTTCGATGGCACCAACTGGTACGAATTAATTTCTTGCAATAGACGTTGCATACCTTTTCGTAATTTGTATTCAGGTATGTGTGTGTATGTATGTATGTATGTATGTATGTATGTATGTATGTATGTATGTATGTATGTATGTATGTATGTATGTATGTATGTATGTATGTATGTATGTATGTATGTATGTATGTATGTATGTATGTATGTATGTATGTATGTATGTATGTATGTATGTATGTATGTATGTATGTATGTATGTATGTATGTATGTATGTATGTATGTATGTATGTATGTATGTATGTATGTATGTATGTATGTATGTATGTATGTATGTATGTATGTATGTATGTATGTATGTATGTATGTATGTATGTATGTATGTATGTATGTAGGGAAAGGCGGGTACTGCCGACACCATAAGCTTTTTTGCTCATATCTCGGCTGATTGATAATCCTGGATTATGTTTTAGATGTCGCAAGCGGTCCCCGCTCGCTTCGTTGCGCGAAAAGGCGACGACGTTGGCGTCGGTTGTGCCGTTTCTGGTGATGACGAAACAATGTGTTACAAATAAGATAATGTATGTGGACATCTGTTCTTAAGCTTGCACAAATATTCTTTAGAGGGAAATTCCATGAAATAAAGTCAAAAGTTAAGTAACTATTTGGGGTTACACTAAATCGTTCAAAAATGTAATTTATCAACCTGTGATCCGTCAAACGGGAGTGCGTTTCAAGCGCAGCATGTTCTTCGAGAATAGTTCTTCGGAACCATATTCAGTGGCTATTGCACTTTACGGACCCAAATTACGCCGACCAAAATAGGTATTACAGTGTTTTATTTAAACTTTATTTATAACTTTCATGTTTGTAAATATGCGTACATTTTGGGTGGATATTGTTTAGAAATGACTGCGCTTCACTGCTGTATAACTTGTATCGTTCAACACCCGCAGTTTTTGACGGCATGGCGGTCTAATCAGATTTTTTTAATCTAAAAATTGTGAAATTTTATATCCCAAGTCAATTTAAATGCATAAATACTGACCGGTAAGCTTCAGTTTTACATGCATTATAAAGCCGGTACATTTGTCCACACCATTGCAAATGTTGCATCGCTTTACATGCGATAGGTTCTGAGTTCTGACTTTAATCGTGGAAAAACGTGGTAGAGCCATGAAATTTACATTATTTCGCTATTTACTTTGCACGTGCCACGCGTTGCTCGCCCACCCACATTGCATATGCCAGCCCGTTAATTTCTATATACGCCTGTGTTTATCCCGTGCCAATCGGACTGTAAATTACCGAGACATCGACCTGGGATTGCATCCATGTTTCGCGATTTGTTTTTTGCATTTTACACACACATTTCGCTCGGGTTTTTCTGCATGTTAAACCAATAGACAAACATGCCCCTTCTGGCGCGTGTTGTGACCGACACAGACATCGGAGCGACTGGGTTTTTTGCCGTGGATCGTCACAAAGCTTGAAACTGTCGTGTGTGCAAATTTCACCGTCATCGGTGCTGCCGTCTGTGCAGTGCGTGTGGTTAAAAAAATTAGGACACGCACAGAGACGTACACTACAAAATTCGTGAATTAGCTAGATAGATAGCCGACGAAACAGGCTTCCGATTAACACACACACAATTAATACAGATATATTTTATTAAAAGTAAGGGCGTGCTGAAGAACTTTCGAAAATTTCAAATGCAAAAAAAAATGTGAGTAATGCCGGGCACATAGCATTGTCTATCTAATTCACTAATTTTCTAGCCGTACGTCTGTGTGTCCTCATTTCTTTAGCCACACGCACAGTACAGACGGCAGCACCGATGACGGTGAAATTTGCACACACGACAGTTTCAAGCTTTGTGACGATCCACGGCAAAAAACCCAGTCGCTCCGATGTCTGTGTCGGTCACAACACGCGCCAGAAGGGGCAGGTTTTTCCATCGGTTTAACATGCAGAAAACCCGAGCGAAATGTGTGTGTTTGTGTGAAATGCGAGAAAAAAAACGCGGAACATGGATGCAATCCCAGGTCGACATCTCGGTAATTTACAGTCCGATCGGCACGGGATACACAGGCGTATATACAAATTAACGCGTGGGCGTATGCAGTGTGGGTCGGCGAGCAGCGCGTGGTATTTACTTTGCACGACAACGTGCAAAGTAATTAGGGAAATAATTTAAATTTCATGGTTTTACAACGTTTTTCACGATTAAAGTCAGATCTCGGAACCTATCGCATGTAAAGCGATGAAACATTTGCAATTGTGTAGACAAATGTACCGGCTTTATAATGCATGTAAAACTGAAGCTTACCCATCAGTATTTATGCATTTAAATCGACTTGGGATATAAAATTTCACAATGGGTGAACATTTTTATGATTACACGGCCATGCCGTCAAAACCTGAAGGTGTTGAACGATACAAGTTATACAGCTGTGAAGCGCAGTCATTTCTGACCAATATCCACCCAAAATGTACGCGTATTTACAAACATGAAAGTTATCAATACAGTTTTAATCAAACGCTGTAATACCTAATTATGGTCGGCGTAATTCGGGTCGGTAAAGCTTGCAATAGCCATCGGATATTGGTTCCAAAGTAACTATTATCGAAGAACATGCCGCGCTTGAAACGCACTCCCGTTTGACGGATCACAGGTTGATAAATGCAATTTCCGAACGATTTAGTGTAACCCCAAATAAGTTAACGGCACAACCGACGCCAACAGCGTCAGCTCTCCGCGCAACGAAACAAGCGGGGACCGTAGGGTGTGCCAACATGACATGATTGTGGAAAAGTATTGTTGCTCTGGGCTAATATGGTTCTCCGAGACATGGCGAGTTGAACGGTGTCATTTGTATCTATATTGGGGTTGGTCTAGGGGTTCCGCAAAAGGCTTAAAGTTTGGGGTGTATTAACCCTATTCCTTGCGGGGGGCAGATTCTGCCCCTCCCGGTGGTTTTTCGCATGTTGTTTCTAAACTACTGGAGTCTTGAAATCGTCTTGAAATTTTCTAACTTTTCCCAAAATTTAATAGCGCATGTTGTCAAAATTTGCAAAAATCCGCCGAGCAGAGGCGGTGCCAGGCTCCTGTTTTGGGGAGGGTGTTACGAATGCGGTTGTGCGGCGCATACTTACTTCGTAGTTTGCGGCGCAATAAATGCGTCAGAAACATTTTCAATGCAATATGCATCATACATACTGGAATTGTACATGTTTCTGGCAGAGTCGCACTCAGGTACAACAAAAAATGGGAGGCGATGCCCTCCCTAAAATTAGGGCCAACTTAAAATTAGTAAGATGATAAAAAGAAAGCATTATCGCATGGTGCCCCACGTTGTTTTCCTGGATATGTCTATGCGCAATATATTAAATTTAACAAATTACAGCAAATAATGCCCACATGTGACCTTCATGTCGTCCCAAACAATCACGAACAGCACACATTTGTTATCAGAAAATCCCCCCCCCCCCATTTTACATCCATTGAATACGCCTATGATTGTTTTTTATATGTATATTTGTCTTTTGATATATTGAATACCAGTACATTGGAAGCTCAAAAACGTTTGGGGTATGAAAATCGGTCAAGCCACATGGCCGCAATGACCTTTAAAAAACATCCCAAATTTTCGTATTTTTTGCCCCCTGGCCATCCATTTTTGAACAAAACAAAAAATTCGGGCTCCTAAAAGAAATATTTTGTCATGACGAATCGAATAGCATTTTTCTCATCGAAATCAACCCAGCGGTTCTCGATATCTTTTTTTGGGGGGAGTCAGAATCTCCCCCTCCCCCGCACGTTAACGTAATTCTAGCCGCCCGCAAGGAATATGTATTTGTATTTGACAATTAAAACACTCTCCAATGTTACACTGGCTATTCCGAGTGTCGTGTCATGATTAGTAAGTGAAAACATGTTAAAAACGACACTCCGCCCATTGCACACAATAAGATCAGAGTAAATAAATCAAGAGACAAATCGCACACCCACAAACACACATGCACACGTACGCACACACAACACACAGCATACACAACAAGCATATCGCACACACAAGCATCATAAGTCTGTCACTCGCTGAGATATACACATTCGAAAAGACAAACTAACTCACATCATACTACTAAACGGTCATGTACTGCACGCTTAAAAGCTCTCAGTGGCAAAAGACGGACCTCTGGCGGCAGCCTGTTGTACTGCTGTACAACGCTAAAAAGGAGGCACCGCTTCCCGGCCTCTGTCCTCGCGCGCGGGAGCGCCAGATCAGCGTCCTGACGTGCAGACCGAGAACGGAGAGTAGAGTTAACCTTGAGCTGAGAGGAGAGGGCCAGGGGTTCCTCGTTAATGCGAATTTTGTGAAGTAGATTCAGTGAATGCTGTTCATACAGTTGCCGGGCGTTGGGCCAACCCAGTGCACCCCGCACGTTCGATATGTAGTAGAATCCGCGGCGGCCGGAGATCACACGCAGTCCGAAGTTCAGGACCTTCTCTAGGCGTTGCATGTTCCTCTCCGAACCGTCGCCAAAAAAGGCCAGGCAGTAACGAACGTGGGAGATGACCAAGGCGTTGACTAGGATGGGTAAGAGGTCGCGGGGAATCTGATGACGCACGTGTGACAGCCCGATAAGAATGCCGTTACATTTTTGACGAGGGCAGACACGTGGCAGTGCCAGGTGAGGTGCCTGTCGAACTGAATAGGGTTAACCCATTACGGCAATCAGGGATCACTATCTGCATGGAGCTCCGGTGGACAGTTTCGTCTGTTAGGAGGCATATTTGATGTTTCGCTGATGCTTAACCCGAATATTGCCAATGTATACTTGTTTTCCTCAAAATTTTCAAAAAACAAAATTTTGCAAAAATGTATTTTTAGCAAATATTTGTTTCCTTTTTTATATCACAAATGGATTGCTGACAAAATTATGGTCCCGATAGATTACTTTTTAATAAAAATATCGAACCTGAAATGTTGTCTAAAAATGGAACAGAAATGTGTCCAGAAGCTTGAATCAAGCTTTTGGACACATTTCTGTTCCACTTCTAGCCAACATTTCAGGTTTGATATTTTGATTAAAAAGTAGTTTTGCTATCCAGATTTATGCACACGGTTCATTTAGTAGTCTTATGGTCCTATTTCTATGTAACATAAGGGAAATTAGGTTACAAATCCTGACCAGGTAAACAACAGGCCAGCGTTCCGCGCATTTGTCGCTCGTCGGTGCACGGAGAGCTGTGACAAAAAGATAACGGAGACGCCAAACGTCCTCGTTTGAAGCAGACTCATTCCTTGTATTTCACTTGCAGCAACTTCCACATCATTGTGGCTATTACAGTGCTGTCGCAATGAGGGATATAATATAAATTCAAACTTAAAAATGATCCTACGACATAACAGAATGAGCGACAATATTAAAGACAGAACAGTAGTTAAAATATCAGGCCGAAATTATAAACATATGACAATAGTAAGAAATCACGGCTCGGTTCTCGTCAGCCACAGGCGCCAAGCTCAACAAGCCGTGATAACTTAAGAAATACAATTAAGTAAACAAATTAGGATGGTAAGGATGAGTGACGATGCCTTCGTGGAATGGGTTAATGGGTTAACCCGTAATGGGTTAACCCTTCCTACCTTTGGGTAAATAAATTATAATTCAATTTCGATGTCCGTTTAATATCATCTTTAGAACTTGCGTCAGCATATTTCAGGTCGATAAAGTATTATATATATATATGCTTAGGCGTTGTTTTACATCCTACCGTTTGGGTTGTACAGTTGACACGGCCGCCTCCAAAACAGGTGCTTGTCGGTCATCGGCTCTCGACGTCATGCTGTTCAAACTACTCGTATGTTTGTTTTAAATTATGAGTCTTTGCAACTAAATTTGGGTATCTGAAGCCCCCCCCCAATAGAGCGGCTGGATCTGCCCCTGCGTCACTCTGACGTCATTTCCGGTTGACCTATCATGACCTCATGTTTTCCTTTCGGTCAACATGTGTAAAATTAATGCAAGAGAGGGTACCACAAATTTGGTGGCGATAATTATATTAGTTTTGGAGATATTACAAAATAACGGGAGGGGGCAAAAAATAGTCCCCCCTTCCAATAACTCGCGGTTTAAGCGGCAATGATACTCTAATAGGCAAGTGTTGCTTAACAACATCATAGCTCGATGACCTGACCTGACCTGAAGCGTATTATGCCACCGAACTGGATCAAATGATCGGCTGAGAAGCTGATCGATCGCATTCCGATGAACAGCGTGTCATTTGATGACTAATGAGTGATTAATATCCCTTATTCCCTCCGTAAGGTGGTTCAAGCAACTATGTAGTGACACCTCTGCTCCGCTACATACCTGATCAATTTCGTCAGCAGTCCGTGTTTCGAAGTGTGGCGCGTCGCCGGCTGTTGTGGTGTGGGCCTGACCTCCGGGCGGTTCGCCGGGCTGGCTCGCGAGAAGAACCGCGGATTTTTTTTAAAAGTAAAATTCAGGAAATTACAAAGTACGTACCCATGCATTTTTTAACACGTGCATGGTATGGTCCTTCTCTGCATTATTGCTATGTAAGCGCGGCATCTCTGGCGCTTTTGTTTCGAAGTCATTACATTTTTGGATGTGCACAGAAATAAGTTCGCACAATAAATCGTTACTACAAATATCAGCAGTACGGCAAACCGAAGTATATTGCGATTCGTTTCCGTTTTATCAAATAGATGAAGTGATGTTTGAGATTGGTGATGCTTATATTAGCATCAAATCAAGTATTTGCAATATTTGTTGCTTCGTTAAATCAAAATATAATTGGAGGCTGAACAGGGAAAACTAGAAGTACATGTGTTGCATAATACCAAGTACTTGTTCATTACCACTTAATTTCAGCGTGAAGCGCTAGCGATTTCAAATTGAAGTCACTAGAGGATGGTTGACTCGTTCACCCGTTAACCCACAACACCCGTTAACACAATTTTGTTTAGAGATATCTTGACCCGCCAACCGTTGATCCGTTAACCCATTGCTATTTTTCTGGAGATAACTCAGAACTCAGATTGCGGTTTATCCTGACCCGTTAAATGTTAGGTTCCCTGGGCCCCTGTAAGCATATTCCTGCGCATAGGTCAGTTATTTTCCCGCCTCTCAGCCCCTTCGGTATCTCATACAGCAAGAACTTTAAGAAACAATCACCATCTCACAGTCTCCCCACGGCCACGCCTGTCAAACAAACTACCATGGTTTCTGCATCCCGCTACCCGCTCTCATCCTGACAGGTGCGTGGTAACCAGCCACAGCTCAGTACTTAGAGAGCCCACCTGCCGGGAGAGGTCTTCCGAGGGGCGCGGCGTGTCCGACAGGTGCAGGGTGGGCGGGCGGGCGGGCCGCCACCTGACCCGGTCACTTGAGCGCAGAGTGGCGAGTCCCGCGGGTCCGAAGGCCGGCACCTGACCCGGCCACCTGAGCGCAGAGTGGCGAGTCCCGCGGGCCCGCACCTGACCCGGCCACCTGAGCGCAGAGTGGCGAGTCCCGGAGGGTCCGCACCTGACCGGGCCACCTGAGCGCAGAGTGGCGAGTCCCGCGGGTCCGAAGGCCGGCACCTGACCCGGCCACCTGAGCGCAGAGTGGCGAGTCCCGCGGGTCCGAAGGCCGGCACCTGACCCGGCCACCTGAGCGCAGAGTGGCGAGTCCCGCGGGTCCGAAGGCCGGCACCTGACCCGGCCACCTGAGCGCAGAGTGGCGAGTCTCGGAGGGTCCGCACCTGACCCGGCCACCTGAGCGCAGAGTGGCGAGTCCCGCGGGTCCGGAGGCCGCCACCTGACCGGAACTTGTGCGGGCCGCATCAAGCAGCGAACCGTGCGCCGCCGCCAGCAGTGCACCGGCCGGTCAACGACTGACGTGACGTCACCAGCTGACGTGGCGTCATAGGGTGATGTGACGGAGACGTGTGACTGAGGAAGGAGCGAGGAGCAGAGGAGAGGCAGCAGAGAGGGAGGAGAGGGATGATGGATCGCAGGAACCGCAGCGCTTGTGACAGGCAAGAGCAGCGCAGCCCCGCACACAGTTACGTTGCCTTGAAGGTGCAATGTGCATTGTGCAATGTGCATACATTTTCAGGCGAGTGATAAATTATACTGATTTTGCTGATTCGAAATCCTCCTTTGGATGTGACGTGCAGCGTTTAAATATATAATTTGCAATGCTGGCGAAGTAATGCGGGTTTATTCAGAAGCTTAAGTTACTGAATATTGATTCACCTTTTTGGGAAGGATTCAATCACGATTCATTTTGGAATATGAATGATTCAGTCACCGTTTGATTCATGGATAACCATTTTGAGAAATTATTCTTTCCGATTCAAAGAATATGTTTTTATTTCATTATCAAATCAAGTTTGACTCGCCATTGAAATAGCATTGCACATGCTTTTTGATTCAATCAGCATTGTTTCTATGCGGGTTTTGATTCAATCATGATTCATGAATAAATACAATATGGTGGTAAATCGATTCTTCTTTAATTCAAGGGATTTTGATTGGACGATTCCAATCGATTCAATCAGAGTCGAATCAATAACCAGTCTGTAAGTTATGCATGCGATTCAGACTAGAGGATGATTGACCCGTTCATCCCTTAACCCTTTTATCCGCTGATATTTTTCCAGAGATAACTTGATCCGTTAAGCCGTTGACCTGTCAACCTATTGAAGTTCTTTTCCGGGAGATAGCTTGATAAGTTAACCTATTGATGCTTTTTCGGGAGACAGGAAGCGGGTTAATGCTGATCCTTTAACCCGTGCGGCGCTGGGCGGGGGGGGGGGGTAGATTTTACCCCCCCCCCCCTCTTCCCGGATTTTCTCAATAACTTGAGAACCATAATAGTTATCGATATGAGACTTCTGGTAATTTATGCTGCATCAATGTTACGTCTTCTGTCATAACTTCATTGAAATTAGTGAAGTAGTTTGGGAGATAATGACGTTTTAGTGACGTCATATCATGCCATTTTTGGTGAAAAAAATAAATGTTTGCAAAATCGTAGACAATCTAGTTGTGAAGTAAATTGAAAATAAACAACGTCAAAAGGAAGGTAATGACATTGTCTCCAAAATGGCTATCTCAAAATGTCGAAATTTGTAATCGTTGACCCCAAAAATGAAACAAAAGGATTTATTCGTTCTTTTCTTCACAAAATCAAAATTTTCAAATATATAAAAACGGAATATTTATTGGAGAACGAAGTATGAAAAATACCCACACCAAATTTCATCAAAGCAATATCTTTATTTTTGACTAACTTATGGCTCCCTAAGTATGAGTAACTCATGACGTCATTTTTGCAATTGCATTTTATGGCTTTTAGTGACCAGATACAGGCACATAAATGCCGCCGCTGTATTTCTGAGATAAAACTGGTCTAGGAACAAGCCTTTTTTATTTAGATTAATCAATGTCAAATTTTGACCTTCTGCGATCTGACCTTGACCTGACCTTCACCTAAGGGCCATTATGTGGGGTGAGGGTGTGGAAATGGCTACTGCTATCGAATTATACGTGTAAAATAACCCATAAAACATGTGTCGCATGACTTTCGTAGACCTCTTGCCAATAGTGGCCTTTTGTGGACTGACCTTGAACTTTGCTTATAATTTCACTTTCGGTAATGTAGTAGATGTATCATACCTTTTTGAGAGATTGTTGTGCTTTAATAGTCGTAATCTAAGGCTTTGAATGGAAAGTATGGCCCATCAACTTAAATAACTCGATTTTGCCTTTGACCTGACCGTGACCTAACATGTGTCCTTATTTTAAGAATTTCGGGTATGCATTATATTTGCCTCATTGAGAGCTTTCGATCGCCGCCTTGCGCGTCTCTCTGTGGTCATTGGTTCGGAAGATACGAGGGGAAGGGGAGAGGTAAAATTTACCCCCTCCCAGCGCCACGCTTTCGGCTGGAGACCCCAGCGCCGCCTGGGTTAAAAATAAAACTGAGGTGTTTTGTTCATGTTCACGCAGATGATTCATTTTCTTCACTACAGTGTAAGTGATCAGCATGTTAAAGCCGTTAAGGTGAACTGTTGGTGTTGCCGTTAAAGGAAATAGTTCACCTTCAACATGGGGTTTTTAACTGAAATAGCAGTTTTGTAGCCCGTGTTGAGAAATCCTTATCTGGAACTTGTCTTGGCTGAGAAGACTCTCCAGCCGAAGATATTTGACTTTTTGACGAAGGAATACGGCGCATATATGATGTACCGTACCGTCTGAAAGTGCCAGCACTGCCATGGAGCATGCGCAGACCAATAACGCACACCATAAAATCAATAATTTACAACCTTCTGTCCTGAATTGGCGCGATGTAGGACCATTTTTAAAAAGAAAAAAGGAAACTGTATTCCAAATATAATAAAATCGTGTTCTGAAAAATTTCCGAAGGTGAACTATTTCCTTTAAGGTGAACTGTTGGTGTTGCCGTTGCCGTTAAGGTGAACTGTTGGTGTTGCCGTTGCCGTTAAGGTGAACTGTTGGTGTTGTCGTTGCCGTTAAGGTGAACTGTTGGTGTTGCCGTTGCCGTTAAGGTGAACGTTGCCGTTAAGGTGCCGTAAGGTTAAGGTTGCCGTTAAGGTGTAAGGTGTTGCCGTTAAGGTGAGCTGTTGGTGTTGCTGTTGGTTTGGTGTTGCCGTTAAGGTGAACTGTTGGTGTTGTCGTTGGTGCGCTTCTGTCACAAGCCCATAGACGTTATCTTCATCTTGATTTGAATGACTATATTATACGGCCATAAGCAGAAAGCGCCATCGAGCTTCCACACACCCAGGCCACCGGTCTTACCCTGCACAGAATGCCCTGTCCCGCGGGAGGCCACCGCGCGCGCGACACCGTGCTCCGCCCTCAGGCCACCACTCGGCGAGTCCCAACCGGCGAACCGTGCTCCGACCCCAGGCCACCACGCGGCGAGTCCCAACCGGCGAACCGGCCCCGACCCCAGGCCACCACGCGGCGAGTCCCAACCGGAGAACCGTGCTCCGACCCCAGGCCACCACGCGGGGAGTCCCAACCGGCGAACCGGCCCCGACCCCAGGCCACCACGCGGCGAGTCCCAACCGGCGAACCGGCTCCGACCCCAGGCCACCACGCGGCGAGTCCCAACCGGCGAACCGGCTCCGACCCCAGGCCACCACGCGGGGAGTCCCAACCGGCGAACCGGCTCCGACCCCAGGCCACCACGCGGCGAGTCCCAACCGGAGAACCGTGCTCCGACCCCAGGCCACCACGCGGCGAGTCCCAACCGGCGAACCGGCTCCGCCCCATGCAGAGCCGAGTCGCGAGGGCAGGGAAAACGAGGCATCCTTCCTACAGGCACTGATATACCCGACCGGTTACCCTCGGTTGGCTGGAGCCGGGAGCGTCCGGTGTGTAACGCAAACAGATAACGTTGTGACAACGTGGACAAGTATCATGTTGAAGTTTAACGTTGTGACAACCTGTGGAGAGCAAAGTTGTCTAAACGTTACTATTAAACGCTGCAGCAACGCTGCGCCGTTACGATGTCACAACGGTTTTTTTGTAGTTCTCTGGCAAAATCATCTCGCAATGTGGCGCAATTACCTAAATTAAGTATATTTACCATCTACCTACAATTAATGAGCGATAACGTTAGTCACGTTAGTCATGTTCGACAAAATTAACGTTGTGACAACGTTTTGCGAACGTCGTGATGTAATATTGTGACAACGTTTCTGGGAGTCTTCAAAATAACGTTGTTACAACGTTGTGGCGTTGTGTCGCAACCTTGTCACAACGTTGTAACAACGTCGAATTGTTAGCTGGGAAGGTACTGGATTCGAGCCCCATTTCGGCGAATTTTGTACAGTACTTAGGTCGGGGCCGACATACATACACACACGCGTGCGCGCGTATTCCCACATACAACAGCCTCACATACAGCAAACCCACATGCTGACATGCAGCAGTCCAATATCGACCCTCCATTTAAAAAAAATCGGTATCTGGCGCAGAAAAGCGTCCTGCTGGCGGCCTGCTGGCGGCCAGTGGAGCGGTGGAGCGGCCTGCTGGTGACCTGCTGATGGCCTGCTGGTGACCTGCTGGCGACCTGCTGTGGCCAGTGAAGTGGCCTGCTGGCGACCGGTGGAGCAGCTGGTGGAGTGACCTGCTGGTGGCCGGTTGAGCGGCCGGTGGAGCTGCCGGTGGAGCGGCCGGTGGAGAGGCCGGTGGAGTGGCCGGTGGAGCGGCCGATGGAGTGGCCGGTGGAGAGGCCGGTGGAGCGGTCGGTGGAGCGGCTGGTGGAGTGACCTGCTGGCGGCCGGTGGAGCGGCCGGTGGAGCGCGGCAGAGGCGGTCGGAGAATGCGGCGATTGGCTCGTATCTGCTCTCTGTGACGGAATGCTGCCTTCGCCAGCTGCTTTGGCGAGCCGGCAGTCAGTTGTGATTGACGAAGACGGAGCGTCACGCCGATTGACGAACGGTCACGTCCGGCACCCGGATACAGCGAGACACGCTCCCTCCCTCCCCAATCCCACCAAGGTCCCAGACAGACAGACAGCTCTCGGAGGAGGTTGGAACCCGATTTAGCATCACCATAGCAACAACGTGCAATCAATATCAAATTTTCGATGAATTGAAATTGTATTCGTTTAAGACCATGATGAAGACGCGATGAAGACATTGGTTATTCGTGTTTTCAATCGGTAGCGGTTTGCGATCGCTCGTTATTAATTAAATCTTCTTATGCTTTCTACCTACTTGTGATGACCATCATGCTCGATCAGAACTATCTTTATGAAACGGATATCGGTAATTTTCCTCTTTCTTTACGTTAAAACCATGCCGAGTTCGCGTAATGTTCATTACTGTTCAGTTTTGGCATGTCCCAATACAAGAAAGACACCGAGGGTATCTTTTCACCGTTTCCCTGCTGATGACTACAGGTAAGTTATTTATATGTAATGATAAATGCACAAACCACCAGACTTGTATGCGATTCATTTTTTTCGAACGATTCATTCACGACTCAAAATCCACATTAGTCGATTCAATCACGACTAAATCAGACTTTCGATTTGATTGCATTCGATTCAATCAAAGACTGTGAGCCGAAGCTTTCGACTCAATAGATTAAAAATGACCTTGAGCCATATCAGCCCCGACTCAATCATTTTTTTTATCATATAACGACTCAATCACAACTCAAACTATGACTACATTTGCAACTTAGAACTCATAAGTAATTTGATAGTGCTGCAATTATATGTTGAAATTGTTGATAGATATTACCATAATGGTTGAAAATTTCGCGAATTTTTGGAGGTTTCTTTTGAGCTTAAAATGTTTATTGATTGGGTCGCGAACCCGACTCAGTCTGCTCTCTAAATATTTGTTGTCGACTCAATCATGGTTTCTACCCGAGTTCTTCAATTCAGTCACGACTCAAAGCCCCGTTCATGCAAATTTTAGCGATTGAATCGATTGGAATCGTTCAATAAAAAATCCTTGAAAAAAAATAATTGATTCACCATCAGATCTTTTGATATATGAAGCGTGATTGAATTAAAACCCGCATCAATTCGAGGCTGATCGAATCAAAAGATTACACGATTTTTAACGATTCAAGTACACTGGTAAATTGTGCAAATACATGCAGTCCCAGCGACTACTTTAATTTATACTGAAATAGTATTGCTGTAACAATGTTTGAATGATCATATATATGTATGTTTCTTTTTGTATTGATTTGACATAAATTCACCACATACATTTAAATGTTGCATCAAACGTGAATCGATTAAAATATTTATTTTGATTATTTGTATCGGAAAGAATCAATTCTCAAAATTTTATCCACGGATCGAACGGTAATTGAATCATTCAGATTCGAAAACGAATCATGATTGAATCGTTCCAAAAGAAGTTGAATCAATAACCAGTCTGCGTTGTGCAGTGTCTTACCTTACCTTACCTTACCTTACTTTGATCGGGATTTGAAAAAGGCCCTAAGGTCTGTAGGTCCCGTTCTCATCGAGCTCCTATGTTCCATACTGACTCAATCAGTGTCTGGTATGTAGTACCGGAAGTGAGCCCAGTGGGCATCGAGCCTAGCCTTGAAAGAGTTTACAGTGGGAGAACAGATGACGTCAGCTGGCAAGCTGTTCTTGTCGTTGACTACCCTAATGGCGAAGGCTGACCTCCTGACTCTGCCTGATGCTGAGGACTTACGAAGCTTGTATGGGTGGCCTCTTGTGGCACCATCAGTAGCAAGAGTGAAGTATTTGGCCGGGTCCATATTTACACCACCGTGGAACATCTGATAAGTATGAACCATATCACCACGTCTGCGCCTGAAGTGGAGAGATGGTAACTGCAGGGCTCTCAGCCTCTCTTCGTAGGGCAGGAGGCGTAGGCTGGTCACCATGCGGGTCGCTCTTCTCTGCACCCTCTCGACCAGCTTCTGGTCTGCCCTGTTGAAGGGGCCCCACCCGAGATTCCCATACTCAGGTGAGGTCGCACTAGAGTTATGTACAGAAGCGGAAGCGTGTACTCGTCAATCAAGGCGAAGGAGCGACGTATGACCGCTATTATCTGGGTGGCCTTGGCTACGACTGCCGAAGCGTGCTCTCTGAACTTCAGCTCAGAGTCGATGCGAACCCCCAGGTCCTTCTCTACTTGTGCGACGCTCAGATGGGCTCCTCGCATCGTGTACTGGCAGTTGTGATTTGTACGACCAATATGCAGGACCTTGCACTTGTTCTCGTTAAAGGGCAGCTGCCAGGTGTCGGACCATCTGACCAGGGCCTCCAGGTCGGCTTGCAAGGAGACGTCGCTTGAAGTGGAAGCACTGGAGTACAGTTTAGTGTCATCAGCAACATTTTTTATGGACGAATGGACCACTTCAGGCAGATCATTGATAAACACGAGAAAGAGTAGCGGACCGAGAACAGAACCTTGGGGAACACCACTTGCGACGTCAGCCCAGTCTGAGACATGCCCGTTCAGAGCTACTTGCTGTCTCCTTGCTGTCAGAAAGGACTCGATCCATGAGTAGAGTTTACCACTGACGCCATAGCAACGAAGTTTGTGGAGCAAACGCTGGTGAGGGACAGAGTCAAAGGCCTTCTGGAAATCTAGATACAGTAAATCAATAGGGTTGATACTCTCTAGGACTTTACTCCAGTCATCAAGAACATCGACCAACTGAGTATTACAGAAGCGCTTAGGACGGAATCCATGCTGACTGCAGGACAAAAGTTGAGTGTCAGTTAGGTGCCGAAAAGATTTTAAATATAATCAATTAGGTTGATAAAAGATTTTCACAATATTCCGGTCGCCTTTTCTCAATACAAACGAGTGTGAGTCACCAATCCCTGTTATTCTCTTATTCCTGGCTTAGCTTAGCTCCGCCCACTGGCGGATCCGGGGGGAGGCAGGGGAAAAAGACCCCCCCCATTCCAAGCTCGACAGGGGTGGCAATAGAAATTAACCCCTGTGCGAGCTTCACCCCAGAGACGTGGCACCGATACAAACGTATATTATAGCAATGGCAGATAAGCCAACAAAGGCCCGTGCGTCCGGCCACGACGCCCCCGTCCGGACCACTGCCGGCCGGCCGGCCGGCTCGGCCCGACCCGGCCCGAGCTAGGTCACGTGACCATTGATAGCCGCGGGCCAGGTCGACCGGCCGCCACGACTCGGACGCAGCCGGCGCCTGAGCTCGGCGGCCCGCTACGTACAAACCGCTACATCTCCCCCACGTACGAAGCGGACAATGAGTATGGAACTAATCCAAAAACAGAAGTACAGTAACAGACACTTTAAGTTGACGCATCACACTTCCTCGATCAGCCTACGTGGTGGTCGACGCACGCGCTCCGATCGCCGCAACGTCGGAGGGGCACAGAAATCGCCCTCACGCGACGCACGACGGGGCTCGTCCGACGCGTCGGCGGTCCGGTTGGTGGGTGCGACGCCACCGGCAAGGGTGGCAGCCCCACACAGGTCTGCGGTCTCGAGGTCGGACACCGCATGTCCGTAGCGGCGTCGGAGGTGCCGCCGGTACCGCGCGAGGACACGGCCCCCCGCCAGGCGCACGTAGTATCGGCGGTGAGGTCCGACCTCGGTGACCACACCGTACCGATCCCACCGTCCTGTGCGGTGGTCCTGCACCGCGACGTGGTTTCCCACGGACAGGACCGGCATGTCGCGCGCTCGCTGGTTGTAGGCGTCCTCCACCTTCTCCTGGTCCCTGGTTACTTGCGCTTCAGCGACGTCCGCCGCCCGCTGCCACTCCGGTGCGAAGCTGCGTCGATGCGCCGGGATGGTGTCCCGGATCGGTCTCCCGAAGTCGATCTGGGCCGGAGAGCGGCCGCTTCGCCCTGGGGTGTTGTGGTGTTGTAGGATGCCGCGCGTCCACAGCTCTTCGTCCAGCTGTCCCACGCGTTCATCCCAGCACCTCCTCAGCAGCTTCTTCGCCGACTTCACCGCTGCCTCTGCCCGCCCATTCGACTGCGGGTAGTGGGGAGACGACACATGGTGAGCGATGCCCCATTTGCGAGTAAACGTGCGGAACGAACTCGATGTAAATTGTGGTCCGCCATCGGTTCAGATCGTGTCAGGCACACCCACACGGCAGAATATGCCTCTCAAGATACCGGTCAGTTTTCGAGCGGGGGTGCACTTCCCACGAGTCTCAATAAAACGCCACCCAGAACACCCATCAACGGCGACCAGGTACTTAATTCCTGCGTGTTCAGCGAGGTCTATATCCAGGTGCTGGAAGGGTCTGGTGGCAGGCGGTCGGTGGGTGAGCGTCTCCTTCTGCTGTGTTGGCAGTTCGCGCTGGCATCTGCCGCAGTCTCCAGTGACGTTTTCGATGTCGCGGTCTAGTCCAGGCCAAAACACGATCTGGCGGGCCCTAGCCTTTGTCCGCTCCTTCCCGAGGTGCCCGTCGTACAGAGACTCGAGTACCGCCCGACGGAGATCTCGGGGAATGACCAGGTGGCATCCACATACTACCAGGTCATCATCCACGGACAGCCTCTCATGAACCGGCCAGTACGCCCTGACCAGCTCTGGCACATCCGATTTTGAACCCGGGAACCCGTTCTGGATTGCTTCCTTCAACGCTCGCTGCTCTGGGTCACGCACAGACGCTCGGCGTACCTCCTCCAGACGGATGTCGTGATGTGTTTCGGCTACTTCTGCAGCGATGACAGAGCACAGGCCGTCCTCCCTGGACGGCGGCGCGCTCTCGCCAGACCGCGGCCGGCCGTCCTGCCTGGACGGTGGCGCGCCAACGCTGGGCCGCGGCAGGCCGTCCTCCCTGGACGGCGGCACGCTCGCGCCAGACCGCGGCCGGCCGTCCTCCCTGGACGGCGGTGCGCCAACGCCGAGCCGCGGCTGGTCGTCCTCCCTGGACGGCAATGCTGCCGAAGAGGTCGCCTGTAGGGCCGATATCTGGCACGGATAGTTGTCGGGGATTAACCGGAGCCGCTTGGAGACCATCCAGGAGAGTAGAAGTCCTCGGACACCAGGGAGAATGTGGACGTCCTCGTCCAAAGTGGCATCTCCGAGTCACAGGCGAGCTGACAGGACCCCCGCTGACTGGATTATTTTTCCGTCGGCCGCTTGAGGGTGCTGAGTGGGCGGATGAAGAGTCTCGACTGATCCGCCCACCAGATCCAAGAAGTCCTCCCCGCCGACCGTGATGTCGGCGCCGGTATCTGGGAGTGCAGACACCAGCGCCGCCTGGTACGCCTTGGCGTGCACCACAACTCTCGGGGCTCCTCCAGACGACGCGGAGGCGATGATCGTCGACATAGATGGTCCCGGCTGTCCGTAACGACCAGGACTGCTGCTGCGGTTTTGAAGTCGCCGGTCTGCTACTTGGGGTGCCCGGCAAACTGCAGCGAAGTGGCCAGTCCTCCTGCACCGATGGCACTCAGCGTACAGAGCCGGACAGTCCTCCTCCCGGCGGTGTTGTCTCTGTCGGCCGCAGTTTCTGCACTCCGGTGAAGTCCACGGCGGGGAGCTGACGTCACCTCTCTGGCCAGGCTGTCGACCATGAGCCGCTCCCTGTCGACCACCACCAGCCCTCCGGCTGCAGACGCGGCATGACGTCCTCGATGCAGATGCCGGCAGTCTCTACCCGGCGGGCGGAGACGTCGGGGCCGCCGAGTTCTCCGGCGTCCCTGGATGCAGCCTCCTGGGCCCTGCAGATGGAAATAGCGGATGCGAGAGACAGGTTTGCGACAGCGCAGAGCTTTTGCACGGTTTCTGCACACCTCAGTCCGGTTACGATCCTATCTCTGATCAATGACTCATTGCATGACCTGCAGAAGTTGCATGAACGAGATAAATCACGGAGAGACGTAACAAAATCATCAAAGGTCTCGCCCTCAGCCTGTAATCTGCAATTGAACCGCTTTCTCTCTAACACCTCATTTACTTGCCCGATGGCGTAGGACTCGAGATGTCGGAGAACGGCTGTGAAGTCTTTTCGGTCGGCTTCATCCATGTCCATGTTGCGGACGATTCTCAGCGTGTCGTCCGAGAGACACGCTCTCATGGCCGCCATCTGGCGGCGCGGCTCCATCTCCTCGATGCCCGAGAGGAGCACGTGGTCCTCCCAACGCTCCTTCCATACTCGGAAGGCGTCCCCGCGGTCGGTGGACAGGTCCAACTTCTCTGGCTGGGTAGCTCGCCCGAGCCAGCCGACCCCACTCACGCCACCCGTTCGAGCTACCGTTCCCTCGTTAAGTTCCATGGTGAACGTTACGTTTATAAATATTAAGTGCCGGCAGGCTGCGCCATGTGCGAGCGTCACCCCAGAGACGTGGCACCGATACAAACGTATATTATAGCAATGGCAGATAAACCAACAAAGGCCCGTGCGTCCGGCCACGACGCCCCCGTCCGGCTCGGCCCGACCCCGGCCCGAGCTAGGTCACGTGACCATTGATAGCCGCGGGCCAGGTCGACCGGCCGCCACGATTCGGACGCAGCCGGCGCCTGAGCTCGGCGGCCCGGTACGTACAAACCGCAGCAACCCCCCCCCCCCCCCCAATCCGCTGAAACTGGCGATGAAAAATGGGTACTGCCTGCGAAAAAAATCTAGCAATTTTTGCTCTCGCCTCGTTCGTGTTTCCTTCATTTGGTAGCTTTTTTGGTAACAGTAGGGATAGGGAAAGTGGCGCGTCTGACGCTATTTTGGAGTGATTCACAACCAACATAAGTTATAATTTTACACGCAGTGTCGCAGCCTTTGGTCTCCTGCTGTCTGCTGGAGCGCGTGAGTGAATTTCCTTGTATATGTACCTATGTTGTGTGGAATACGTCTACTAGTATTAAGTTAAGTAGGGTAATTAGGTTCAGTTGAGAGAAAACAAATCCCAGTGTTCTTCTTTTTGTAGCTATGGATTGATTTCCAGATACGTACCGAGCAGGTATGCAATTTTTTCAGCTTTTTGTGAGATTCATCAATTAGTCAATTAGTCAAATAAAAAACATTTGGTGTGATTCGAAATGCGTAAGGATTGTTCTGGTTTTCGGAAACCAGCGAAGTTACCGCTCTAAATTGGACGATCTCAGCGGGACGGAGTGACGTTGAATTAACCCGCGCACTGCAGGGGCTTTGCGCCGAACACGAACTGCAGGGGGGTTGATTTCTGCCCCCCCCCCCCCCGAGATCTCGAAAACTACGCTACGTAGCGAGAATCAGAAAACAACATTTGATACCTTGATACATTTTCTATCGAAATTATATCCGTATTGTATTAGGTCAGGTCAAAATTGAGGTCACCAGAGGTCATCAAAGGTCAAATTTTCCAGGTTTCTTCCTGTTTTAGGACATCGCTCCAGTAATCCCATATATATCAGAAACTATGCTAGTTAGAAGCAAACGGAAAAAGCCAACGCCAGCCATTGAAAATTGCAATCGCTAATGTGTCCTCAAATTTGATCTCAGGTCAATGTTTGAGGCTCCAGAGGTCAAAAAAGGAAAACATGACGTTTTTCTGCAAAATCGTTTCTCGCTATTAACTTTTTATGTAATACAGATAACGGAAAACTGTTTACGTCATTGTGTTTATATTGTCAATGCGCTTTGAATGATATACATGGTGACCTTGTTAAGTTAACTAAAAAAATTGACCTCAGGTCAAGGTCAAGTGGTGACCCAAGTAGGGCATGTTGCATATTGGAAGACGTGTCTTGACGAGACAAACACATTGATGCCTGTTTTACTTCTCTATCTTTATTGTGTCGGGAGTTATTGACAAAAAAAGTGATGGTGACCTCGCATGACCTTAAATGACCCAATAGGGGTCACTGAACAAAACTTACACTTGGATCATCAATAATATCGTATAATAACATGATCCAGAAGTAATTGGACTAATATCATGCATATCCTTAGCATTTGTATATTTCCCATTGACTTATTATGGGGAGGTTACGAAATTGACCTGACCTTAGGTCACCGATATACAAATTCGGAGATAAACGAATTGTAAGTACGTATGCCCTCATGACATCCTGTAAGTTTCAAACTGATCGGTGAAAAACTCTGGCTTTGGCACAACTGCAAAAAAAATGGAGGTGGGGTCATTTGACCTGGTCTGGTGACCTGACCTGAGATGACCCTAGTATATTTTTTTTCTTCTCAAAGTGTGCGCAATTGATGTCCTGACAGGTTTGCGAAAACCTGGCGGCGCGCAGCGCCGCCGTTTTTTCGCTATCTTTGAAAAACCTGAGGGGGGGGGGGGCGGAAATCAACCCCCCCGCAAGTGCGCGGGTTAAGGTCTGTCTATGCTTTTGACATTTGATTGCGTTTTTCATCATAATGTTATATTTCTTTGCCATTAACCTCTTCAGTTTTGCCCTAACTAACTGTCAATTGCGTATTTTATTTAATCAAAGCTGATTATCTAGAATACTTTTTAGCCTCTTTTGGGGCGTTTTCGGTATGTTTTGTAGAAGGAACTAACACAACCCAAAATTTGCCAGATTTGCTCATGAATGTGAATATTCAAAGCAAACTAACGGCAAATATTGCATTGTAAGAGCATATACTTATACATTAATTCATAAAATTGTGATTGATACCAAAAATCACCGGAAAGGCCGTGTTCTTACAAGCTATAGACCCATTTACGCCAAACGCCCCAATCGCCCCAAACGCCCCAATCGCCCCAAACGCAAAATCCTTCGTGAAAAGGCTAATAGCCGTTTTCACGAAGAATTTTGCGTTTGGGGCAATTGGGGCGTTTGGGGCGTTTGGGGCGATTGGGGCGTTTGGGGTAAATGGGTGTATAGCTTGAAAGAACACGGCTTTTCCCGGTGATTTTTGGTATCAATCACAAATTTATGAATTAATGTATAAGTATATGCTCTTACAATGCAATATTTACAGTTAGTTTGCTTTGAATATTCAAATGCATGAGCAAATCTGGCAATTTTGGGTTGTGTTAGTTCCTTCTACAAAACATACCGCAAATGCCCTAAAATGAGGCTAAAAGTATACTAGTATACTAGCTTTGATTAAATACAATACGCAATTGACAGTTAGGGCAAAATTGAAGATATTAATGACAAAGAAATATAATATTATGATGTAAAATGCAATCACATGTCAAAAGCATAGACAGACCTTAATTCAACGTCGCTCTGTCCCGCTGAGATCGTCCAATTTAGAGCGGTAACTTCGTTGGTTTCCGAAAACCGGAACAATTCTTACGCATTTAAAATCACTGCAAATGGTTTTCATTTGATTCATTGATTAATTGATGAATCTCACAAAAAGCTGAAAAGACCTCATAAAAAATACTTATAAACCCATTGAACATTCTGCAGCCACTGGTACTGAAAACTCAAAAATTGCTGCTCTAGATCGAACGGACGCAAGATGGAGTCGCACCAAACGCCCCAAGCCGCCACAGCCATCTGGCATCACCAGAGCTAGTTTAAGATGAAATGGTTAATTTTAAGTAAACTATGGTGTTATCATGAAATTGGAATTTCCAGAAAAATGCATTAATTCATAAAGTTGCGATTGATACCAAAAATCACCGGGAAAAACCGCGTTCTTACGAGCTATAGACCCAATCGCCCCAAACGCCCCAAACGCCCCTAACGCCCCAAACGCCCCAAACGCCCCAAACGCCCCAAGCGCCCCAAACGCCCCAATCACCCCAGACGCAAAATCCTTCGTGAAAACGGCTAATAAAGACCTCCAAGAAAAGAGAAACACGATAAGAGAGAAGAAGAAAGCTAATAGAATCCAGTCGCAATTCAGATACCTACAGTGAGGAAAAATAATTGAGCAACGGATCAAACTACTTCAAGAACACTGCAAAGAACAGAACAGTGTCAATCTTCTGGGGTGGTGCAAAACGGAACTCACCTTACTCGTGTGCCCTTCCATCGATTGAAGCAAGGAAGGGTAATAGCGGGCACTATGAAGCGATCACCTTTCATTGCATGCTTTCAGTCGCCAACCACTTCCAAACAAAATCACAAACTGTGCCCATAGTCAACTCAGTAGACAAGTATGATTAAGCAGCGCTATGGTTTTACGAAGTCTGCACACGATTTCTTTTGCCGTATGTTATTGGCGTCAGATATCCGAATAACATGCGCATCAATATCTGTGTGTTTTATTTAATGCAATCAAGAGTTACGTATGTGACAGTGCAACAATGTTTTAAGGTGATTCACAGGGTTTATTCGACAAATCCAGTAATTACGAGCGAGCGCGAAGCGCTCGCTTGTCCTTCCGTGGTATATGGGAAAAATCTGATTATGAGCGGCCCGGCCCGACCCGACCCGACCCGTGGCGACGCTTTTGAGAAGCCCATATCTCTGCAACCACACGTCCGATTGACAAGCTGACTTCCTTGCTGAGCAGCCCCATCCAACCTACCCTGTTTGAAATCGGTGCCGACTCATGTGAGTGCCTACCACTGCGCGTGGCGCGTGCCGCGTGAGGGGTGTTGGAAAAGTGTTTTCTCGCAAAAACTCTGCAATAGCTGAGCCGATTGTGTGCAAATTTGGTGTGTGGTTAGGGACCCCTCAGCCGCCAATTTTCCACAAGTCACGGGTGGGGTGCCTCTGCACGTGCGCACGTGCACACCCCTATTCTGTATCTCAGGAACGGCTGAGCCGATTGTGTTCAAATTTGGTGTGTGGTTAGGGACCTCTCAGCCCCCACTTTCCCACGAGTCAAAGGTGGGTGCCTCTGCACGTGCGCACGTGCGCACTTTTTCGTATCTCAGAAACTACTTGCCCGATCAAGTTGAAATTCCCCATACATTTCCTTCGCGATCGCTCGTTCATCGCCAACTACGGCGCCTTGCTAGGAAAAATCTGAATATGAGCGGCCCGACCCGGCCCGGCCCGACCCGGCCCGTGGCGACGCTTTTGAGAAGTTAATATCTCTGCAACCGCACGTCTGATTGACAAGCGGGTTTCTTTGCTGAGTAGCCCCATCCAACCTAATCTGTTTGAGATCAGTGCTGACGCATGTGGGTGACTACCACTGCGCGTGGCGCGTGCTGCGTGAGGGGTGTTGAAAAGTGTGTTCTCGTAAAAACTCCTCAACGGCTGGGCCGATTGTATTAAAATTTGGTGTGTGGTTAGGGACCTCTCAGTCGCCACTTTCCCACATGTCAGGGATGGGGTGCCTCTGCACGTGCGCACGTGCACACCCCTATTATATATCTCAGGAACGGCTGGGCCGATTGTGCTCTAATTTGGTGTGTGGTTACTGGTTACGGACCTCTTAGTCGACACTTCCCACAAGTCAGAGGTGGGGTGCCTTTGCTCGTCCGCACGTGCTCACCTTTTTGGTATCTCAGAAACCACTTGCCCCATCGAGTTGAAATTCACCATACATTTCGTTCGCGCTCGCTCGTTCATCACCGACTACGGCGCCTTACTGGTTATAAATATAGCAAATATGTATGTGTGATTTTGGCACTTCCGCTCTGAATATTCTGTTAAATAATTGTCTGGGAAACTCAAAATGCCCTGAGCCAAATCGTTTTCCAGATACCTTTAACACCAGTAAAACGCCTTTTTTGGCGATGACCGAGCGAACGCGCTCTGGTAAAGCTAAAACAGGTTTGAAATATGAAACGGTAAGGGAGCACACGTGGTAGTAACACAGTCATTTTAGTCCTCCAGAAAAATTGTCAGGCCGCAATGCATGCCAACATAAAAATTAAGTTGTATTAAATTGTTCATGATCTCCTTTCCAAATCCGCCAAAAGGGAGTCGTCCTGAGCGCTGCATGCTTCAGCGTATAAACCAATGCTTAGAATAATACAGCCATTTTGTTCAAGAATCATTTTAGCAAGGTTTTTTGTTCATTTCGACGTTCGCGTGTGCCAACTGCCACGTGCTGTGGTACCACCTCTATCAGAACGTGTCATACCTAACACAAAATTGATTTGATGGACCTATTCATTGGTGAAGACCCAATCTCAATCGGAGCAGTGGTTGCAAAGTTATAAGCTTCCGAAAAGCGTCTGTATGGCCGGTTCGGGCCGGATCGGGCCGGGTCAAATGTAAATTTGTCTAGTAAGTTGACGAGAAACCTCACGGGCACTTCGTGCCCGCTCGGTAACTAGCCGCAGCGGGCCGAAAGCATTTCCCAAAAGCACGTGCTAATGTTGAAAGGAGATATCGGCATATGGTAATATATAATCTCAACTCAAAACTAATGTTAAGGTGGGAATGTCCCTTTAATCTGTACAAAATGAAAATAAAAAGGAATATACATGATATACATACATACACATACATACATACATACATACATACATACATACATACATACATACATACATACATACATACATACATACATACATACATACATACATACATACATACATACATACATACATACATACATACATACATACATACATACATACATACATACATACATACATACATACATACATACATACATACATACATACATACATACATACATACATACATACAGACAGACAGACAGACAGACAGACAGACAGACAGACAGACAGACAGACAGACAGACAGACAGACAGACAGACAGACAGACAGACAGACAGACAGACAGACAGACAGACAGACAGACAGACAGACAGACAGACAGACAGACAGACAGACAGACAGACAGACAGACAGACAGACAGACAGACAGACATTCATACATACATACATACATACATACATACATACATACATACATACATGCATACATACATACATACATACATACATACATACATACATACATACATACATACATACATGCATGCATGCATGCATGCATGCATACATACATACATACATACATACATACATACATATATACATACATACATACATACATACATACATACATACATACATACATACATACATACATACATACAACATACATACATACAACATACATACATACATACATACATAGATGCATACATACTTAGGGGAGGACAGGAGAATGCCGGACGGTAGGTAATGGTGGACACTCCCTAAAATCAGTATTTCAACCACCACCAACCAGCTGATGTTGTTGACCATTCCTTTGGACGCTACTTTCGGCGCGCGAAGGTAGCTTTAGAGGATAAGCCCACTTGTTTAGCTGATATTGCCAAAATATAGTTTTTCTTATATCACTTATAAGGTTTACCAATCATGTAGCCGGCATTGTGGACATATACGTTATCCTGAGACCTGAAATGTTTTGTTCAGCGAGCATGGCCAGTTCACACGTCTTTATGCAACTTGTGGCAAACGTGACGTTTATGGAACACTATGTTTTCATTACACGGGAATTGCACGATACCATTGACTCCGGGGTAATGCCGGACGGCTGTCCGGCATTGCCTCGGCTTCAGCTTCTTGGTTTCGCAGAAGAACTCTGGGGCGCGGCGGAGGAGCGTTTCCGCCACTCACCTGAGCTCCTATATTATTTCCAATTCTCTCCAACGGAGTGAAGCGGCAGGCAGCCGCTAGAGGGGGGTCTCGGTCGCCGGGCGGGCTAGTTCGATCCACGGCCGAAGCTGAGGGTCGGGTGTCGGCCGAAGCTGAGGGTCGGGTGTCGGCCGAAGCTGAGGGTCGGGTGTCGGCCGAAGCTGAGGGTCGGGTGTCGGCCGAAGCTGAAGGTCGGGTGTCGGCGGAAGCTGAAGGTCGGGTGTCGGCCGAAGCTGAAGGTCGGGTGTCGGCCGAAGCTGAAGGTCGGGTGTCGGCCGAAGCTGAGGGTCGGGTGTCGGCCGAAGCTGAAGGTCGGGTGTCGGCCGAAGCTGAAGGTCGGGTGTCGGCCGAAGCTGAAGGTCGGGTGTCGGCCGAAGCTGAGGGTCGGGTTTCAGCCGAAGCTGAGGGTCGGGTGTCGGCCGAAGCTGAAGGTCGGGTGTCGGCCGAAGCCGTGGTCGTGAGGAAATTAAATTTGTTCATGAATTGAGTTTCTGAATTAAATAAATGAACGAAAAACATACCGTGAAATGGGCTGGTCTGCACACCGACATCTAAAGGCGATAGTTAACACGTCTCTGACCTGTAACGTGACCGGTCAGGCTATAGGTCGGCGCCGGGCGACCGGGGTGTGTTTATAGCTAGTGCTCAGTACATGCGGACTCAGAAATGGTCTGCCCATCAAATAGGCCATGAGGTGATTGCTTCTACAAGTTGTTTCGGTATGGCATATCTTCGAAGGAGCTGAGCGGGATGCATGCCCCGTGCTCGTGAACACTTAAACAGGGTGCTTCACTTTCAAGGGGTTTATTAATCCGTTTTCGGGTTACATCCAAAAAATAAATAAATGTCTTAAAGAGTGGGCGCAAATACGCTTTGCTATTAAACTGCTATCTCAAATTTTTGAATTGCATGCAAATTCAAAATTTCGGAAAATTCAAAGACAATTTGTTTGCTTTTGCCATATTTTCAAATATTCTCAAATATCTCAAAACAACGGAACATATATTATAGAGACGTGTCCCATGAATACGTGTACCAATTCTGAAGTCGATATCCTCAAAAATGATCTTTCCTTTCTTTTCAAAGGACAAAGTGGACCTCTTCTCACGGCACTACCATGCATAACCCATGTATGTCCGTGTTTGCCCCGTTCTTCGATTTATATGACACAAACAATGTTCTAAGGTCATTTGTCAAACTCTAGACGAAAAATGAACCCACAAGCATGCATTACAACGCCTAATGGTCATAATCGGCAATTTTATCTCGTGACCTCGGATGACCTTGGTCTGACCCAAGGTCATCAAAGGCTTAGAATGGTACTTAGAAGTGTCAGACACGAATCATACCGATTTATTGACTGTTCATGCGTTTAATATCGTTATTTTGGGCAACAATTGCATCCACCGAGACCTGCATGACACAGTCAAACATTTTGTCTTTGACCTGACCTGTGACGTCATCGGTGACCCGAGGTCAACAATGATAGGTTTCCCTCGATTAATTTGCCAGGGCTGCTATCGAATGTCGTTTGAATTTACATAATAGGTCCAGTGGTTTCGGAGATGCGTGTGGGGGGGGGGGCATAAAATATCCCCCCCCCCAAAAAAAATTCGCGTTATGGAAATACCCCCAATGACTGCCGGGTTAATATGTTAACATGCATTTGCATATTATCCGATTTAAAAGAAGACAGGTTTCCGTCTCAAATACAACAACTCAGAGGCCTTTTGGTTTCAACTACAACCCCGTGTTGGTCTCCACAGTGCGCTGCGCTGTGTCCGCCTGTGACGCGATCCCGGCCTCTGTGTGGGTGTGGCGGGACTGATGTGTCAGGCAGCTGTCGGACCACCAAAACGGGCCGCTGTCTGATGGCCCAGTGGCGATGGCGATGTGTCGGCGGTTCGCGTTAGCGGCGTGGCTGCAGCGTCAGTCGGACACGGCGGCGGGAGCGGGAACACTGATCGGTACGGCGGCGCGCCGTGTCGAATTATGGTGGCTGACTATATCGGGCCGGTGGCCGGTGACAGCAGCGCTGTCCGGCGCCGCCCCAGCGCCGAGCAGGAATAACTCAAGCAGCCCGGGTGGAGAAAGCAGCTTCTTTGCGAGCAGCCGCAGCGGTTTGAGCGTGGCGTGAGAGGCCGGTCCGTGTAGCGACGTGTTCCGAGACATGGCTGACTGCGCCGCGCCGCATCGGTTTGAGCGTGGCGGGAGAGGCCGGTCCGTGTAGCGACGTGTTCCGAGACATGGCTGACTGCGCCGCGCCGCAGTGGCTTGGGTGTGAGACGGGAGAGGCCGGTCCGTGTAGCGACGTGTTCCGAGACATGGCTGACTGCGCCGCGCCGCAGCGGTTTGAGCGTGGCGGGAGAGGCCGGTCCGTGTAGCGACGTGTTCCGAGACATGGCTGACTGGGCCGCGCCGTAGCGGTTTGAGTGTGAGGCGGGAGAGGCCGGTCCGTGTAGCGACGTGTTCCGAGACATGGCTGACTGCGCCGCGCCGCAGCGGTATGAGCGTGGCGGGAGAGGCCGGTCCGTGTAGCGACGTGTTCCGAGACATGGCTGACTGCGCCGCGCCGCAGCGGTTTGAGCATGGCGTGAGAGGCCGGTCCGTGTAGCGACGTGTTCCGAGACATGGCTGACTGCGCCGCGCCGCAGCGGTTTGAGTGTGAGGCGGGAGAGGCCGGTCCGTGTAGCGACGTGTTCCGAGACATGGCTGACTGCGCCGCGCCGCAGCGGTTTGAGCGTGGCGGGAGAGGCCGGTCCGTGTAGCGACGTGTTCCGAGACATGGCTGACTGCGCCGCGCCGCAGCGGTTTGAGCGTGGCGGGAGAGGCCGGTCCGTGTAGCGACGTGTTCCGAGCAATGGCTGACTGCGCCGCGCCGCAGCGGTTTGAGCGTGAGGCGGGAGAGGCCGGTCCGTGTAGCGACGTGTTCCGAGACATGGCTGACTGCGCCGCGCCGCAGCGGTTTGAGCGTGGCGGGAGAGGCCGGTCCGCGTAGCGACGTGTTCCGAGACATGGCTGACTGCGCCGCGCCGCAGCGGTTTGAGCGTGAGGCGGGAGAGGCCGGTCCGCGTAGCGACGTGTTCCGAGACATGGCTGGCTGCGCCGTGCCGCTCCCAAGACGGGTCGGTCGAGGATTTATAGCGGCGCCGGCCATCCGCGACGGCTGCAGGCCAGTTACGCTGCCCACACAGTATAATGCCGGCCGGAAGTCGGGCCAGCGCCGCCACAGCATACATCTGAATAGCATTACTGCGGAGACCATTGTTCCGGAGGCCCACGCCGTTTCCGGTTGATGCCAGGCGGCGCAGTATGATTGCAAGGCGCGTCTCATCGGTCACGTGATGACGCTGATATGCTCGAACAGCAGGAAGTCAATAAGTCAGTATGATGAGTCGGTTTTGAATCGGATTTAAGGGGCTCTGTTGGGGCTTCTTTTTACGGTGTGTGCAGTCTCTCTTGAAAGTGCCTGTACACTGCCGTGGTGTCGCCACGCGGTCTCCCCGCGGCTGGCCCCTAAATTATGAGAGCCACTGAATTGCCTGACTGAGGGTTCTCGGAACATAAGGAGAGATGTCGGTGCCTTCTTGGGAGCGTATGCCCGTTTGGGCGATGTTACCAGTCCCGGTGCGTGGTGGTTTCAGTTTGGTTTCAATCTATCTGGTCTCGTTGCCAGCCCTCAGATGTCTCTTCAAAATCCGGTACGTACGTTATAAAATAATATAATATATTACATAACAATGAACATGAGAAGCGATAACCAAATCACGAATAATACAATGCTGGTATGTTATCTTCGCGTAGTTCTTCCGACTAAGATCAATGATCATGGTCGGGGTCCGGTCAAGTGGTTGGCACGCTCGGCTTGGTTCGGAACCTTGGTTCACCCATGGCTCAACTCCCTGTGCTCGTTGTTCCCAGCTGATGCTCACCGGCGAGTTTTTGTGTTTGTGGATGCGCGTTTCTCAAAGATGGATTTTGCTTTTGGTTTAAGGAACAAATGGATAATATAATGAATACCATTCCATGAATACCATGAATACCCGAGAAGAGACATAGTAATGGTTGGACGGGTCAACACCGGCAGCAGGCCGGTGGTGTTTGATGACTAGCATCGTCTCTAAACCGACTTAACCCTCGCCCTACGGGAGCTTTTTTCACCTTCGCCCTACGGGGAGGGGGGCTGACAGGCCCCCCACCCTGTTAACTTCCAAACCAAGCAACTTAGAGCAATGCAGTAAGAACCAGCATGTTGCCTGTCATGAGAGGAATCTAACAGTATGCAATTGTTAGGTTTCAGGTTAACGGGTGACCTTCCAGGTCAAGTGAATGACCTCGGATTTACCACGTCCAGAACAGCGATTTTGCTCTTCAGAAAACCTCAAAATTAGAAATTGATAAATGTAAATATAAATGCATGTTCCTAGACTCGTTTCGGCTCAGAAATACAGAAAAGGTAATTATTTGTTCGTATCTTGTCAAAAAAGGCAATATTTTTTATTAACAAAAATGACGTCATCAGTTTCTTACACTTAGGGAGCCATCACCCAGTCAAAAATAAAGATATTGGTTTGAAATTTGGTATGGGTATTGGCCATACTCAGTTCTCTCACATATATTCCGGCTTTTTAAACATCTTTGAAAATTTCGATTTTGTCGGGATTGAAAAAAAAAAGTTTTTTTATTTATTTTAGGGGTAAAAAACCCCAAGATTTGAAAATCCGAGATTGCCATTTTAAAGAGAATGCCATTTTGTATCTTTGGTGAATTGCGTTTGCAATTTTATTTAAAACTCTGTTTTATACGATTTTTCAAATATTGTTATCTTTTTGTTACCAACATGACGTCATCAAAACATGATTATCTCCCAAACTACTTAACCAATTTTAATTTAATTTTCACAGCTTACGTATAATTGTTGTAAACTCAGCTACCGGAAATTTTAGCAAGATGCATTGCATGTGTAAAAAGTTATTCAAGAAAAACCTCAGGGGGGGGCCTGTCAGGCCCCTTCCTCCCGTAGAGCGAGGGTTGATATGATCAGTAGCTTATTTAGTACCTATTTCCATTATGTTTGCGGTATTTATCGCAAAACAAATATGTTCAGATAGAGCACAATAAACGCTGCACTCGATGTGAGCAGCCTGTTAGAACGTGATTCACCTTCGACGCATTTAATAATGTTGACAAACAACCAGATGTTGACAAATGTTCACAATGACAAACACTTAATTGAAGAGTTTATAGTATGCGTATAATTCCATGTCTGTCGTGATGATTGGCTACCAAAATAGCTGATTACATTGCAATTGCATTGCGCACTTTTCCTTGAGAGACACACCACAAAGCAAAGAGAAGTAGATTATAACATATATATATATATATATATATATATATATATATATATATATATATATATATATATATATATATATATATATATATATATATATATATATATATATATATATATATATATATATATATATATATATATATATATATATATATATATATATATATATATATATATATATATATATATATATATATATATATATATATATATATATATATATATATATATATATATATATATATATATATATATATATATATATATATATATATATATATATATATATATATATATATATATATATATATATATATATATATATATATATATATATATATATATATATATATATATATATATATATATATATATATATATATATATATATATATATATATATATATATATATATATATATATATATATATATATATATATATATATATATATATATATATATATATATATATATATATATATATATATATATATATATATATATATATATATATATATATATATATATATATATATATATATATATATATATATATATATATATATATATATATATATATATATATATATATATATATATATATATATATATATATATATATATATATATATATATATATATATATATATATATATATATATATATATATATATATATATTGTCAACTACAAAACAAATATTATTTGATTTAATTTTTGTGCAGTAGAAACCAAAGAGTATTGCCAGTGGGCCGGACATAAAAAAAAACGGTCTGGAAACTGCAGTAATTCACGCAATAGTAGCACCAGTAAAACGCCTTAATCGGCGGTATCCGAGCGGTATCTGTTGCTGATTCAAGTGGGTATATATTAATATAAAAAGATCAGTTGTATTATATTGTTCATGATCTCCTTTCTCGAATCTGACAAAAGGCAGTACGTCCTGAGCGCTGCATGGTTCAGCGTATACAAAAAAAAACGAATGCTTAGATTAATAATGCCATTTTTGATCAAGAATGATTTTTGTTTATTTACACGTTTGTGTGTGCCACGCGCTGTGGTACCACCCATATCAGAACGCACTATACCAAAATTAAAATTGTTTTGATGGTCCTATCCAATGGTGAAAACTCGATCTCAATCAGAGCAGTGGTTGCAAAGTTATTAGCTTCCGAACAACATCTGTACGGCCGTGTCGGGCCGGGTCGGGCCTGTTCAGGCCGGGTCAAATGTAAATTTGTCTAGTAAGATGAGAAAAATCACGGGCGCTTCGCGCCCACTCGGTAATCAAACCCTGGAGACTGCAGTAGCCCACATGACAGTAACACCACGACTCGGAGACCATAGTAGCACACACAATAGGAACACCACGACTCGGAGACTGCAGTAGCACACACAATAGGAACACCACGATTCGGAGACTGCAATAGCACACACAATAGGAGCACCACGACTCGGAGACTGCAGTAGCACACACAATAGGAACACCACGATTCGGAGACTGCAATAGCACACACAATAGGAGCACCACGACTCGGAGACTGCAATAGCACACACAATAGGAACACCACGACTCGGAGACTGTAGTAGCACACACAATAGGAACACCACGACTCGGAGACTGCAGCAGCACACACATTAGGAGCACCACGACTCGGAGACTGTAGTAGCACACACAATAGGAACATCACGACTCGGAGACTGCAGTAGCACACACAATAGGAACACCACGACTCGGAGACTGCAGTAGCACACACAATAGGAACACCACAACTCGGAGACTGCAGTAGCACACACAATAGGAACACCACGACTCGGAGACCGTAGTAGCACACACAATAGGAACACCACGACTCGGAGACTGCAGTAGCACACACAATAGGAACACCACAACTCGGAGACTGCAGTAGCACACACAATAGGAACACCACGACTCGGAGACTGCAGTAGCACACACAATAGGAGCACCACGACTCGGAGACTGTAGTAGCACACACAATAGGAACACCACGACTTGGAGACTGCAGTAGCACACATACCACAAGCAACACAGGCTGGGGACTGCAGTAGCACACACAATAGGAACACCACGACTCGGAGACTGCAGTAGCACACACAATAGGAACACCACGACTCGGAGACTGTAATAGCACACACATAGGAACACCACGACTCGGAGACTGTAGTAGCACACAATAGGAACACCACGACTCGGAGACTGCAGTAGCACACACAATAGGAACACCACGACTCGGAGACTGCCGTAGCACACACAATAGGAACACCACGACTCGAAGACTGCAGTAGCACACACAATAGGAACACCACGACTCAGAGACTGTAATAGCACACACAATAGGAACACCACGACTCGGAGACTGCAGTAGCACACATACCTCAAACAACACAGGCTGGGGACTGCAGTAGCCCACACGAAAGTAACACCAAAACTCGGACACTGCAGTAGCACACACAATAGGAACACCACGACTCGGAGACTGTAATAGCACACACATAGGAACACCACGACTCGGAGACTGTAGTAGCACACACAATAGGAACACCACGACTCGGAGACTGTAATATCACACACATAGGAACACCACGACTCGGAGACTGCAGTAGCACACACAATAGGAACACCACGACTCGGAGACTGCAGTAGCCCACACAATAGTAACACCACGACTCGGACACTGCAGTAGCACACACAATAGGAACACCACGACTCGGAGACTGCAGTAGCACACATACCACAAACAACACAGGCTGGGGACTGCAGTAGCCCACACGACAGTAACACCAAAACTCGGACACTGCAGTAGCGCACACGATAGGAGCACCAAAGGCTGAAGACTGCAAGAGCGTACGCCAAAAAAAAACAATGCAATATCACCAGAAATTGTGCTAGTACATAGTCTAGAAGTGCAAAGATTGCAATACAACACAGTACAATTTGATGAATATTTCAGACTATAAAATATCATCCAAACATGGGTCGGTCAAACCCGAAAAGATGGACACAGGAATCGAAACGTAAGAGAAATTGGGCAATAAATGCACCTATTTACGATAATGAAGGAAACACAGAAACACATGGACATTGGACAAAATAATAAAATAATACCTAAGATAGGAGAGAGTCTGGTGAAATGATGCAGGGGTAAATGGATACAACGGCAATGGCCCTAAAATAAAACCGGCAAATGGCAAACAGTTGGTTTCGTTTTGACGTTCACCAACGCAACTTCCTTTTCTGATCGGGACTCCACACTGATAGGTCGGAGTGTGGTAGTGGTAGGGTAAGGCTTTTGGTTTGTGACGAGAAGTTAATTATTTGGGGTTTGAGAAGATGCATATTCTTCATCTTCTATACCTTATATTCGTGCTTTCGGTGATATTTCCACTTGCTCATTTGATTATTTATCATAGCTTTAGCGCCCGTGACGTGTCTCTCTGTCTATGACTATGACTATGTATATGACTATGACATAGACAAAGAGACACGTCACGGCACTCAGGGACCTGACAGCTTTGGCCTGAGGTCTGGACCTGAGCAGCACTCAGAGACCTGAGCAGCACTCAGAGACCTGAGCAGCACTCAGGGACCAGAGCAGCACTCAGAGACCTGAGCAGCACTCAGAGACCTGAGCAGCACTCAGAGACCTGAGCAGCACTCAGAGACCTGAGCAGCACTCAGAGACCTGAGCAGCACTCAGAGACCTGAGCAGCACTCAGAGACCTGAGCAGCACTCAGAGACCTGAGCAGCACTCAGAGACCTGAGCAGCACTCAGAGACCTGAGCAGCACTCAGAGACCTGAGCAGCACTTAGGGACCAGAGCAGCACTCAGGGACCAGAGCAGCACTCAGGGACCAGAGCAGCACTCAGGGATATGCGGGGACAGGCAGTATAAACTGGCTCAAATGGCAGCTCTTGCAATTCCAATTCCCCTATGATTGTTTGGCGAAAGATTACAACTTTTCAACGCAGAAATTGTATTGTCTAAAGCAATTTAGGGTACTCAACCCGGAATGAGTACTAATTTATAAGCGCCGCGCCGAACTTTTGTGATTAAGACATACATTTCCTCTGATTTGGCCGTTTGTTCAGTACTAAGGGCGGAGCGTACTTGATAAAGCAAGTAAGTACGAAGTTGGGATCTAGATTGGAAGTTTTCAAATTTGTAAATGGTCAGCATTCTCGATATTTAACCCTATTTGTAACAGGATGGGGCGGATTCCGCCCCCCCCCCCTCATGTTTTTCGCAGATATCTCCAGAACGGCTAGGAGCAGGCCCATGAAATTTTGGGACTTTTCATAGAATTGAACTCCGCATTTGGAGTCAAAATTTTGAATTCTTAACCTGAACAGAGGCGGTTCCAGGGCACAATTTTGGGTGGGTTCGGAGGCGACATTTGGCGATAATACGGAAATGCGATCTTCACGGTTTCTTCCTAACTGCATCAAGTATGAAGGAGTTACATCGGCTTACGGTGATTGCAACAAGTGCAAATTAGTTGATGTTAAAGAAATATCATAAAAATTGCATGGCAGAGGCGGTTTCAGGGGCTTGAAAGGGGGGGGGGGGGGTTTCCAGGAAGTATTCAATGCTTGGCGGGAAGCCAATAGAGCAATGTAAGGGGCATTTATAGCTATCAAGATGTAAAAGATAGCTTCTGCTTCCATTATTTGCATAATTTATTACATATAGAGTTTCAGGGGCGTGTTCAGGAACATGAAAAGGGGGGTGACTGGCATGGTGATGACGATATGCCAGCGATAACGGCGCAATATACGTTTAGCTTATAATAATATATGCACATATGAGACCAGAAAAGGGAATAAAGTCATTTTTTGCAGAGGCGCGCTCAGGAATGGAAGAAAGGGGGTCATATTATTGCAAGGAAACTAAGAGGCATGGGCGTACAATGACATAACATACTGCAGTTTTCGAATGAAACACGCACCGCAGGCTACTCTACGAACGATTATAAGATAATAGGCGAATCCAGGTAGGGTAAAAAGGGGGGTAAGCAATGTTAATTGAAGTTGTAAGTGAAATAGTCACTGTTGACTAGTTAGTATCATAATAGCGGATAATATACTTATCAAAAGGTCTTGCGCCGCCCCAGTTTGGATCCTGGATACGCCTATGATGAAGTACAACATGCAAAAAGGAACTATCTACGATCAGTAACATATTTATAGTGCTGGGTAGCAACTTGTCTGCGGTTAATACTTTTTCCCAATTTTACCCCCTTTTTCACTAACCTGGTACCGCCTATGGCAAAAAATATGATTTATAACTGTTTTGTATAATGTCTGAATCACATACCATTTCATTTACCAAAAAAACAACATCAAAAAATGGTTTTATTACGCATTTACTTCACCCCCATATTGAGTGACCTGCACACGCCTATGATTTTTGAATTTTCAAACGTCACCGTCATATATCAATTTCCAATTCAATATCTATCGATTCCTATTAGTTGTGTTAAAATCGGTCGATAAACATGAAAGCTATGTTGGATCAAAAATACCACTAAAATTTGTAGTTTTTGCCCCCCTGTTGCCCCCCTATCCCAAATTTATATTTTTGTATTATTTATAAATGTAGATAGTGTTGAGGGGAACCAAACACCGTTTCATTTGTGAAAATCGGACGGGTAGATCTCGAGATCTCCGGGGGGGGGCGGAATCCGCCCCCCCCCCCTGTTACAAATAGGGGTAGCCAGGAGCCTGTTACAAATAGGGTAGGGAATGTTTGAGTTCAATAGGAAAAATCGAGGTAGAGGTCATCAGCATAAACTCATTATGAAACAAAGTAAGACTAGGTAGGCTACGACAGTCATTTTTCATTAGAAGGGTTGTAGGACATTGGAATATGCTACCAGGGGATGTCGCTGATGCAGTGACACTTGCTTCCTTCAAAATTATATTATATAAATACTTTACAGAGAAGGGATTAGTTCATAAATACTCGTGGGATTAGCCTTCTTTTATGCAGGTAGAGTAAGGTGATTTGAAGGGGCGAGACTGGTGGAGGAGGGGGGTGGGGGTGCAACCTCGGATGGGCCCAAGAGGCTCTTTGTTGCACTTTTCTTTTATGTCCTTAAGTAACTAATATATTTGCGACTCAACCACTCTTGAGATGGGTTTTTCACTGGATTCAATCCTCTTTTTTGGACAAGGGACCATTTTAAAACGAATTCGTTATAACGTCAGGAAGTACATAGGTACCCTGTTGCTGCAAAAATGAGATTTATGAATAGGTACTCGCCTAAATTGTTTGGATAATAAAGCGTGAGTTCGATATGGCATTGTGAATCACAGCTTCGACAGTTTCATCTTTTTCAATATTTGGTTTATTTAGCAATATGCTCCATCCACTGTATCAGCTTTGGAATAAGTTGAACAAATTAACTTGCTTCAAATTTCGGTAAATTGCTCATTCCTCATAAATGTAGTCCATAATAGCTCATATGATGTCTAGATATATAGAATCTTTCGAGTTTTCCAGGGAGGATAAGAATATCTTTGCAGAGTGGACCTGCAAAAACCGAGTACCGAAGGCACGAGGATTTTTTGCTGTGGCACTCACGAAGCAAGCAGTCCGAAGCAAGCAAGCAGTTTATATGCCCGAGAAAACTCGAAATATTTCATATCTTGATATTTGATAACATGAAAATAAACTCAAATCTCGAGCTGCTTTCTTTGCATCCTGCAGGGTGCAAGTATAATAATATTTTTTGCAGCATACAGATGATAAAAATGAACCTCATAAGAAGATAATCAAATAAACTATCCATCGATGTACAAACACGCGTTGCACACCAACAACTTCGCCGATAAAAATGACAATACAAAGTTGATCAATTTGCACCACTCTCCCTTAATCAACCATACCTGAGTAGATATAACTAAACGGCGCGCTATAGTTAGATTGATTAATGATATCATTGTCTGCAGCTAATGACATTTACAGTCTAAGAGCAACGCTATTATGCCAATCATATTTCTTTTTTTGGTCAGCGCGAACACATGCGGGATTTAAAATGCGATCTTAATAGACTGTGGGGCTTGTGGCTAAGAAGTGTCAGCATGCCACTTAACCATCGATTATCAGTCTGAAATAGGATAGTTCTGTATCGAAACAGTGGGACAAGGAAAGGGAGGCTGGGTGACATGACCTTTGACCGGTTGGGGCGAAATCAGGTCCCGAATCTGCTGGGACTCCAAACCGACCTGTTTGGTTCAGCAAAGGGCAACGTGCCACGCACAGATACTGTGAATAGTAAGTATGCGTGTACCTATTCACTTTTACACATATCTTCTCAATTTAAAGTCGTATGTTTGTCAGCAAAGCAACATCAGTTTATCACAGTTCCCTGCTTCCTGGCTACCCCCAAGCTCGACCTCTTTATACCGACCCCATGGTCAGCTGGTGAAGAATGCAGCGTCAGCCCAGGGCCATATGTGTCCTTCCGTTTTGCGCTGACCGTCCCACTTGTCACTGGTATATGCCGGCCACTGGCCGAGCGGGCCGGCCGGCACGCGCGCGCCTCTGGTTTTGTGTCAGGGTCGCGCTGCCCGTGCCGAACTGGACCGTGGGACGATGGTAAGGCTGCTGTCACACTGCAGGGTGGGGAAGGGTGGCAAAACTGAACTCGACCGTCATACCAACAGTTACGGCGGCACCGACTGAGCTCGACAGGCACGCCGACAGGGAGGCACCAGTGCTGACCAGGCCCGCAGCAGCTTTGCAGAACCACCGCTGGGGAAACCCGACCGTCCATCTATCGGTCAGCTCAACGATATGGATTACTTTTGCAAGATACTTCAGCCGATTTGAGTTGGCAGATCTCCATCAATATGGCTTATTAGAATACGCATTTGACCTTCTATGACGCAACCTATTGCGATCAGTCAGTTCTTCACGATAAATAGCCTGGATGAAGCCAGTTGCCCTTCAGATGATGGATAAATCATACATGGAGTGATATGAGAAGACCAAAACTACAGCATGGTTTATGGATATGATGTTCCACTACCCGCACGATGATGTTTCTCTGCTACAAGGTGAAACTTACAAATTATAACCTGTTCCTGGTAAGCTCTTTCTACCTTTTCTGCTACTGTCGTATGCTGCTGTGACTGGACTGTCACCATGGCTGCTGCTGTGGCTGGACTGTCACCATGTCTGATGATGTGAATGGACTGCTGTTGTGGCTGGACTGCCGCTGTCTAATGATGTGACTGGACTGTCACTGTCTGATGATGTGACTGGACTGATGATGTGACTGGACTGCTGATGTCTGCTGCTGTGGCTGGACTGCTGCTGTGGCTGGACTGCTGATGTCTGCTGATGTGACTGGACTGCTACTGTCTGCTGCTGTGACTGGACTGCTACTGTCTGCTGCTGTGACTGGACTCCTGATGTCTGCTGCTGTGGCTGGACTCCTGCTGTCTGCTGCTGTGACTGGACTCCTGATGTCTGCTGCTGTGGCTGGACTCCTGCTGTCTGCTGCTATGGCCGGACTGCTGTCTGCTGCTGTGACCAGTGACGGTGGACGGCGGGAGTTCCGGTGTCTGTGGAACACACCCGTCAGTGCCGCCAGGTGGCGTCCTGCTCAGCTCAGGTCAGTGCAGCTCTGCCTCCCCGGCAGCTGGACACAGACGGGGGTGTGTCAGCCGCTCTCCGGATGGGGTGCCTCCGTCACGCTGCAGTGCTGGGAAGCACAGGGCTCAGATTTACATCCCATTATCATGGCAGCCCGTGATACCCAGCGTCTGCATCCCGTAGCAGACCTAAATCGCCTTAAACTGCCATCTTGATATGACATTGGAAGTGACTTTACAGCGAGGCAGTCCGTTGGAAGGCGAGGCTGAGCATCGTACGAGAGTACGGGTGCACCCATGCTTCTAAGACAATTGCTCAAGCTCTGTGGCTGTGATGGAGGCTGTTATAATCATTAGAGCTGTGATGGGTTGTTATAATCAGTAGCTGTGATGGAGGCTGTTATAATCAGTAGCTGTGATGGAGGCTGTTATAATCATTAGCTGTGATGGAGGCTGTTATAATCATTAGCTGTGATGGAGGCTGTTATAATCAGTAGCTGTGATGGAGGCTGTTATAATCAGTAGCTGTGATGGAGGCTGTTATAATCAGTAGCTGTGATGGAGGCTGTTATAATCAGTAGCTGTGATGGAGGCTGTTATAATCATTAGCTGTGATGGAGGCTGTTATAATCTGTATATGTGATTGGTTGTTATAATCAGTAGCTGTGATGGGGGTTGTTATAATCAGTAGCTGTGATGGGGGTTATAATAATCAGTAGCTGTGATGGGGGTTGTTATAATCAGTAGCTGTGATGGGGGCTGTTATAATCAGTAGCTGTGATGGGGGTTGTTATAATCAGTAGCTGTGATAGGGGTTGTTATAATCCGTAGCTGTGATGGGGGTTGTTATAATCAGTAGCTGTGATGGGGGTTGTTATAATCAGTAGCTGTGATAGGGGTTGTTATAATCAGTAGCTGTGATGGGGGTTGTTATAATCAGTAGCTGTGATGGGGTTATAATAATCAGTAGCTGTGATGGGGGTTGTTATAATCAGTAGCTGTGATGGGGGCTGTTATAATCAGTAGCTGTGATGGGGGTTGTTATAATCCGTAGCTGTGATGGGGGTTGTTATAATCAGTAGCTGTGATGGGGGCTGTTATAATCAGTAGCTGTGATGGGGGCTGTTATAATCAGTAGCTGTGATGGGGGTTGTTATAATCAGTAGCTGTGATGGGGGTTATAATAATCAGTAGCTGTGATGGGGGCTGTTATAATCAGTAGCTGTGATGGGGGTTGTTATAATCAGTAGCTGTGATGGGGGTTGTTATAATCAGTAGCTGTGATGGGGGTTGTTATAATCAGTAGCTGTGATGGGGGTTGTTATAATCAGTAGCTGTGATGGGCGGTTATAATCAGTAGCTGTGATGGGGGCTGTTATAATCAGTAGCTGTGATGGGCGGTTATAATCAGTAGCTGTGATAGGGGTTGTTATAATCAGTAGAGCTGTGATAGGGGCTGTTGTAATCAGTAACTGTGATGGGGGCTGTTATAATCAGTAGCTGTGATGGGCGGTTATAATCAGTAGCTGTGATAGGGGTTGTTATAATTAGTAGAGCTGTGATGGGGGCTGTTATAATATAGCTGTGATAGGGGCTGTTATAATCAGTAGCTGTGATAGGGGCTGTTATAATCAGTAGCTGTGATGGGCGGTTATAATCAGTAGCTGTGATAGGGGTTGTTATAATCAGTAGAGCTGTGATAGGGGTTGTTATAATCAGTAGAGCTGTGATAGGGGTTGTTATAATCAGTAGAGTTGTGATGGGGGCTGTTATAATCAGTAGCTGTGATGGGCGGTTATAATCAGTAGCTGTGATAGGGGTTGTTATAATCAGTAGCTGTGATAGGGGTTGTTATAATCTGTATATGTGATGGGTTGTTATAATCAGTAGCTGTGATGGGGGTTGTTATAATCAGTAGCTGTGATGGGGGTTGTTATAATCAGTAGCTGTGATGGGGGTTGTTATAATCAGTAGCTGTGATGGGGGTTGTTATAATCAGTAGCTGTGATGGGGGTTGTTATAATCAGTAGCTGTGATGGGGGTTGTTATAATCAGTAGCTGTGATAGGGGTTGTTATAATCAGTAGCTGTGATAGGGGTTGTTATAATCAGTAGAGCTGTGATAGGGGTTGTTATAATCAGTAGAGTTGTGATGGGGGCTGTTATAATCAGTAGCTGTGATGGAGGCTGTTTTTATCAGCAGCTGCGGTGGGGGCTGATATAATAATTAGCTGTGATAGGTACTGTTTTACTCTGTGTAGCTATGAGAGGGGCTGCTGTGACTGTGACAGGGGGTGACCTCGCTGCTGACTCGGTATCAGGCAGTCGGTCTGCGTGAGTGGGTGACGCTTAGTGGCCATCTGGTCCCACACCCGTTTGCCGGGTGCGGCTGGCAGCGACGGAGGGGGGGGGGGGGCTAGCCTGTCACGTGAGGTGAGCCGAGAATGCTACGATAGCCACGTAACGCACGTCATATCAGTACAGCAGTCTGAGACAGACTGACAGCCGAGCTGACGCACAGTACAGCAGTCTGAGACAGACTGACAGTCGAGCTGACGCACAACATCTCAGTACAGCAGTCTGAGACAGACTGACAGCCGAGCTGACGCACAACATCTCAGTACAGCAGTCTGAGACAGACTGACAGCCGAGCTGACGCACAGCATCTCAGTACAGCAGTCTGAGACAGACTGACAGCCGAGCTGACGCACAGCATCTCAGTACAGCAGTCTGAGACAGACTGACAGCCGAGCTGACGCACAGTACAACAGTCTGAGACAGACTGACAGCCGAGCTGACGCACAGCATCTCAGTACAGCAGTCTGAGACAGACTGACAGCCGAGCTGACGCACAACATCTCAGTACAGCAGTCTGAGACAGACTGACAGCCGAGCTGACGCACAGCATCTCAGTACAGCAGTCTGAGACAGACTGACAGCCGAGCTGACGCACAGTACAACAGTCTGAGACAGACTGACAGTCGAGCTGACGCACAGTACAGCAGTCTGAGACAGACTGACAGCCGAGCTGACGCACGTCATATCAGTACAGCAGTCTGAGACAGACTGACAGCCGAGCTGACGCACAACATCTCAGTACAGCAGTCTGAGACAGACTGACAGCCGAGCTGACGCACAACATCTCAGTACAGCAGTCTGAGACAGACTGACAGTCGAGCTGACGCACAGCATCTCAGTACAGCAGGCTGAGACAGACTGACAGCCGAGCTGACGCACAGTACAGCAGTCTGAGACAGACTGACAGCCGAGCTGACGCACAGTACAGCAGTCTGAGACAGACTGACAGCCGAGCTGACGCACAGCATCTCAGTACAGCAGTCTAAGACAGACTGACAGTGGAGCTGACGCACAGTACAGCAGTCTGAGACAGACTGACAGCCGAGCTGACGCACAGTACAGCAGTCTGAGACAGACTGACAGCCGAGCTGACGCACAACATCTCAGTACAGCAGTCTGAGACAGACTGACAGTCGAGCTGACGCACAGCATCTCAGTACAGCAGTCTGAGACAGACTGACAGCCGAGCTGACGCACAACATCTCAGTACAGCAGTCTGAGACAGACTGACAGCCGAGCTGACGCACAACATCTCAGTACAGCAGTCTGAGACAGACTGACAGTCGAGCTGACGCACAACATCTCAGTACAGCAGTCTGAGACAGACTGACAGCCGAGCTGACGCACAACATCTCAGTACAGCAGTCTGAGACAGACTGACAGCCGAGCTGACGCACAGCATCTCAGTACAGCAGTCTAAGACAGACTGACAGTGGAGCTGACGCACAGTACAGCAGTCTGAGACAGACTGACAGCCGAGCTGACGCACAGTACAGCAGTCTGAGACAGACTGACAGCCGAGCTGACGCACAACATCTCAGTACAGCAGTCTGAGACAGACTGAAAGTCGAGCTGACGCACAGCATCTCAGTACAGCAGTCTGAGACAGACTGACAGTGGAGCTGACGTACAGTACAGCAGTCTGAGACAGACTGACAGCCGAGCTGACGCACAGCATCTCAGTACAGCAGTCTGAGACAGACTGACAGCCGAGCTGACGCACAGCATCTCAGTACAGCAGTCTGAGACAGACTGACAGCCAAGCTGACGCACAACATCTCAGTACAGCAGTCTGAGACAGACTGACAGCCGATCTGACGCACAGCATCTCAGTACAGCAGTCTAAGACAGACTGACAGCCGAGCTGACGCACAGTACAGCAGTCTGAGACAGACTGACAGTCGAGCTGACGCACAGTACAACAGTCTGAGACAGACTGACAGTCGAGCTGACGCACAGTACAGCAGTCTGAGACAGACTGACAGTCGAGCTGACGCACAACATCTCAGTACAGCAGTCTGAGACAGACTGACAGCCGAGCTGACGCACAACATCTCAGTACAGCAGTCTGAGACAGACTGACAGCCGAGCTGACGCACAGCATCTCAGTACAGCAGTCTGAGACAGACTGACAGCCGAGCTGACGCACAGCATCTCAGTACAGCAGTCTGAGACAGACTGACAGCCGAGCTGACGCACAGTACAACAGTCTGAGACAGACTGACAGCCGAGCTGACGCACAACATCTCAGTACAGCAGTCTGAGACAGACTGACAGCCGAGCTGACGCACAGTACAGCAGTCTGAGACAGACTGACAGTCGAGCTGACGCACAACATCTCAGTACAGCAGTCTGAGACAGACTGACAGCCGAGCTGACGCACAACATCTCAGTACAGCAGTCTGAGACAGACTGACAGCCGAGCTGACGCACAGCATCTCAGTACAGCAGTCTGAGACAGACTGACAGCCGAGCTGACGCACAGCATCTCAGTACAGCAGTCTGAGACAGACTGACAGCCGAGCTGACGCACAGTACAACAGTCTGAGACAGACTGACAGCCGAGCTGACGCACAGCATCTCAGTACAGCAGTCTGAGACAGACTGACAGCCGAGCTGACGCACAACATCTCAGTACAGCAGTCTGAGACAGACTGACAGCCGAGCTGACGCACAGCATCTCAGTACAGCAGTCTGAGACAGACTGACAGCCGAGCTGACGCACAGTACAACAGTCTGAGACAGACTGACAGTCGAGCTGACGCACAGTACAGCAGTCTGAGACAGACTGACAGCCGAGCTGACGCACGTCATATCAGTACAGCAGTCTGAGACAGACTGACAGCCGAGCTGACGCACAACATCTCAGTACAGCAGTCTGAGACAGACTGACAGCCGAGCTGACGCACAACATCTCAGTACAGCAGTCTGAGACAGACTGACAGTCGAGCTGACGCACAGCATCTCAGTACAGCAGGCTGAGACAGACTGACAGCCGAGCTGACGCACAGTACAGCAGTCTGAGACAGACTGACAGCCGAGCTGACGCACAGTACAGCAGTCTGAGACAGACTGACAGCCGAGCTGACGCACAGCATCTCAGTACAGCAGTCTAAGACAGACTGACAGTGGAGCTGACGCACAGTACAGCAGTCTGAGACAGACTGACAGCCGAGCTGACGCACAGTACAGCAGTCTGAGACAGACTGACAGCCGAGCTGACGCACAACATCTCAGTACAGCAGTCTGAGACAGACTGACAGTCGAGCTGACGCACAGCATCTCAGTACAGCAGTCTGAGACAGACTGACAGCCGAGCTGACGCACAACATCTCAGTACAGCAGTCTGAGACAGACTGACAGCCGAGCTGACGCACAACATCTCAGTACAGCAGTCTGAGACAGACTGACAGTCGAGCTGACGCACAGCATCTCAGTACAGCAGTCTGAGACAGACTGACAGCCGAGCTGACGCACAACATCTCAGTACAGCAGTCTGAGACAGACTGACAGCCGAGCTGACGCACAGCATCTCAGTACAGCAGTCTAAGACAGACTGACAGTGGAGCTGACGCACAGTACAGCAGTCTGAGACAGACTGACAGCCGAGCTGACGCACAGTACAGCAGTCTGAGACAGACTGACAGCCGAGCTGACGCACAACATCTCAGTACAGCAGTCTGAGACAGACTGAAAGTCGAGCTGACGCACAGCATCTCAGTACAGCAGTCTGAGACAGACTGACAGTGGAGCTGACGTACAGTACAGCAGTCTGAGACAGACTGACAGCCGAGCTGACGCACAGCATCTCAGTACAGCAGTCTGAGACAGACTGACAGCCGAGCTGACGCACAGCATCTCAGAACAGCAGTCTGAGACAGACTGACAGCCAAGCTGACGCACAACATCTCAGTACAGCAGTCTGAGACAGACTGACAGCCGATCTGACGCACAGCATCTCAGTACAGCAGTCTAAGACAGACTGACAGCCGAGCTGACGCACAGTACAGCAGTCTGAGACAGACTGACAGTCGAGCTGACGCACAGTACAACAGTCTGAGACAGACTGACAGTCGAGCTGACGCACAGTACAGCAGTCTGAGACAGACTGACAGTCGAGCTGACGCACAACATCTCAGTACAGCAGTCTGAGACAGACTGACAGCCGAGCTGACGCACAACATCTCAGTACAGCAGTCTGAGACAGACTGACAGCCGAGCTGACGCACAGCATCTCAGTACAGCAGTCTGAGACAGACTGACAGCCGAGCTGACGCACAGTACAGCAGTCTGAGACAGACTGACAGCCGAGCTGACGCACAGTACAACAGTCTGAGACAGACTGACAGCCGAGCTGACGCACAACATCTCAGTACAGCAGTCTGAGACAGACTGACAGCCGAGCTGACGCACAGTACAGCAGTCTGAGACAGACTGACAGTCGAGCTGACGCATAACATCTCAGTACAGCAGTCTGAGACAGACTGACAGCCGAGCTGACGCACAACATCTCAGTACAGCAGTCTGAGACAGACTGACAGCCGAGCTGACGCACAGCATCTCAGTACAGCAGTCTGAGACAGACTGACAGCCGAGCTGACGCACAGCATCTCAGTACAGCAGTCTGAGACAGACTGACAGCCGAGCTGACGCACAGTACAACAGTCTGAGACAGACTGACAGCCGAGCTGACGCACAGCATCTCAGTACAGCAGTCTGAGACAGACTGACAGCCGAGCTGACGCACAACATCTCAGTACAGCAGTCTGAGACAGACTGACAGCCGAGCTGACGCACAGCATCTCAGTACAGCAGTCTGAGACAGACTGACAGCCGAGCTGACGCACAGTACAACAGTCTGAGACAGACTGACAGTCGAGCTGACGCACAGTACAGCAGTCTGAGACAGACTGACAGCCGAGCTGACGCACGTCATATCAGTACAGCAGTCTGAGACAGACTGACAGCCGAGCTGACGCACAACATCTCAGTACAGCAGTCTGAGACAGACTGACAGCCGAGCTGACGCACAACATCTCAGTACAGCAGTCTGAGACAGACTGACAGTCGAGCTGACGCACAGCATCTCAGTACAGCAGTCTGAGACAGACTGACAGCCGAGCTGACGCACAGTACAGCAGTCTGAGACAGACTGACAGCCGAGCTGACGCACAGTACAGCAGTCTGAGACAGACTGACAGCCGAGCTGACGCACAGCATCTCAGTACAGCAGTCTAAGACAGACTGACAGTGGAGCTGACGCACAGTACAGCAGTCTGAGACAGACTGACAGCCGAGCTGACGCACAGTACAGCAGTCTGAGACAGACTGACAGCCGAGCTGACGCACAACATCTCAGTACAGCAGTCTGAGACAGACTGACAGTCGAGCTGACGCACAGCATCTCAGTACAGCAGTCTGAGACAGACTGACAGCCGAGCTGACGCACAACATCTCAGTACAGCAGTCTGAGACAGACTGACAGCCGAGCTGACGCACAACATCTCAGTACAGCAGTCTGAGACAGACTGACAGTCGAGCTGACGCACAGCATCTCAGTACAGCAGTCTGAGACAGACTGACAGGCGAGCTGACGCACAACATCTCAGTACAGCAGTCTGAGACAGACTGACAGCCGAGCTGACGCACAGCATCTCAGTACAGCAGTCTAAGACAGACTGACAGTGGAGCTGACGCACAGTACAGCAGTCTGAGACAGACTGACAACCGAGCTGACGCACAGTACAGCAGTCTGAGACAGACTGACAGCCGAGCTGACGCACAACATCTCAGTACAGCAGTCTGAGACAGACTGAAAGTCGAGCTGACGCACAGCATCTCAGTACAGCAGTCTGAGACAGACTGACAGTGGAGCTGACGTACAGTACAGCAGTCTGAGACAGACTGACAGCCGAGCTGACGCACAGCATCTCAGTACAGCAGTCTGAGACAGACTGACAGCCGAGCTGACGCACAGCATCTCAGTACAGCAGTCTGAGACAGACTGACAGCCAAGCTGACGCACAACATCTCAGTACAGCAGTCTGAGACAGACTGACAGCCGATCTGACGCACAGCATCTCAGTACAGCAGTCTAAGACAGACTGACAGCCGAGCTGACGCACAGTACAGCAGTCTGAGACAGACTGACAGTCGAGCTGACGCACAGTACAACAGTCTGAGACAGACTGACAGTCGAGCTGACGCACAGTACAGCAGTCTGAGACAGACTGACAGTCGAGCTGACGCACAACATCTCAGTACAGCAGTCTGAGACAGACTGACAGCCGAGCTGACGCACAACATCTCAGTACAGCAGTCTGAGACAGACTGACAGCCGAGCTGACGCACAGCATCTCAGTACAGCAGTCTGAGACAGACTGACAGCCGAGCTGACGCACAGCATCTCAGTACAGCAGTCTGAGACAGACTGACAGCCGAGCTGACGCACAGTACAACAGTCTGAGACAGACTGACAGCCGAGCTGACGCACAGCATCTCAGTACAGCAGTCTGAGACAGACTGACAGCCGAACTGACGCACAACATCTCAGTACAGCAGTCTGAGACAGACTGACAGCCGAGCTGACGCACAGCATCTCAGTACAGCAGTCTGAGACAGACTGACAGCCGAGCTGACGCACAGTACAACAGTCTGAGACAGACTGACAGTCGAGCTGACGCACAGTACAGCAGTCTGAGACAGACTGACAGCCGAGCTGACGCACGTCATATCAGTACAGCAGTCTGAGACAGACTGACAGCCGAGCTGACGCACAACATCTCAGTACAGCAGTCTGAGACAGACTGACAGCCGAGCTGACGCACAACATCTCAGTACAGCAGTCTGAGACAGACTGACAGTCGAGCTGACGCACAGCATCTCAGTACAGCAGTCTGAGACAGACTGACAGCCGAGCTGACGCACAGTACAGCAGTCTGAGACAGACTGACAGCCGAGCTGACGCACAGTACAGCAGTCTGAGACAGACTGACAGCCGAGCTGACGCACAGCATCTCAGTACAGCAGTCTAAGACAGACTGACAGTGGAGCTGACGCACAGTACAGCAGTCTGAGACAGACTGACAGCCGAGCTGACGCACAGTACAGCAGTCTGAGACAGACTGACAGCCGAGCTGACGCACAACATCTCAGTACAGCAGTCTGAGACAGGCTGACAGTCGAGCTGACGCACAGCATCTCAGTACAGCAGTCTGAGACAGACTGACAGCCGAGCTGACGCACAACATCTCAGTACAGCAGTCTGAGACAGACTGACAGCCGAGCTGACGCACAACATCTCAGTACAGCAGTCTGAGACAGACTGACAGTCGAGCTGACGCACAGCATCTCAGTACAGCAGTCTGAGACAGACTGACAGCCGAGCTGACGCACAACATCTCAGTACAGCAGTCTGAGACAGACTGACAGCCGAGCTGACGCACAGCATCTCAGTACAGCAGTCTAAGACAGACTGACAGTGGAGCTGACGCACAGTACAGCAGTCTGAGACAGACTGACAGCCGAGCTGACGCACAGTACAGCAGTCTGAGACAGACTGACAGCCGAGCTGACGCACAACATCTCAGTACAGCAGTCTGAGACAGACTGAAAGTCGAGCTGACGCACAGCATCTCAGTACAGCAGTCTGAGACAGACTGACAGTGGAGCTGACGTACAGTACAGCAGTCTGAGACAGACTGACAGCCGAGCTGACGCACAGCATCTCAGTACAGCAGTCTGAGACAGACTGACAGCCGAGCTGACGCACAGCATCTCAGTACAGCAGTCTGAGACAGACTGACAGCCAAGCTGACGCACAACATCTCAGTACAGCAGTCTGAGACAGACTGACAGCCGATCTGACGCACAGCATCTCAGTACAGCAGTCTAAGACAGACTGACAGCCGAGCTGACGCACAGTACAGCAGTCTGAGACAGACTGACAGTCGAGCTGACGCACAGTACAACAGTCTGAGACAGACTGACAGTCGAGCTGACGCACAGTACAGCAGTCTGAGACAGACTGACAGTCGAGCTGACGCACAACATCTCAGTACAGCAGTCTGAGACAGACTGACAGCCGAGCTGACGCACAACATCTCAGTACAGCAGTCTGAGACAGACTGACAGCCGAGCTGACGCACAGCATCTCAGTACAGCAGTCTGAGACAGACTGACAGCCGAGCTGACGCACAGCATCTCAGTACAGCAGTCTGAGACAGACTGACAGCCGAGCTGACGCACAGTACAACAGTCTGAGACAGACTGACAGCCGAGCTGACGCACAGCATCTCAGTACAGCAGTCTGAGACAGACTGACAGCCGAGCTGACGCACAACATCTCAGTACAGCAGTCTGAGACAGACTGACAGCCGAGCTGACGCACAGCATCTCAGTACAGCAGTCTGAGACAGACTGACAGCCGAGCTGACGCACAGTACAACAGTCTGAGACAGACTGACAGTCGAGCTGACGCACAGTACAGCAGTCTGAGACAGACTGACAGCCGAGCTGACGCACGTCATATCAGTACAGCAGTCTGAGACAGACTGACAGCCGAGCTGACGCACAACATCTCAGTACAGCAGTCTGAGACAGACTGACAGCCGAGCTGACGCACAACATCTCAGTACAGCAGTCTGAGACAGACTGACAGTCGAGCTGACGCACAGCATCTCAGTACAGCAGTCTGAGACAGACTGACAGCCGAGCTGACGCACAGTACAGCAGTCTGAGACAGACTGACAGCCGAGCTGACGCACAGTACAGCAGTCTGAGACAGACTGACAGCCGAGCTGACGCACAGCATCTCAGTACAGCAGTCTAAGACAGACTGACAGTGGAGCTGACGCACAGTACAGCAGTCTGAGACAGACTGACAGCCGAGCTGACGCACAGTACAGCAGTCTGAGACAGACTGACAGCCGAGCTGACGCACAACATCTCAGTACAGCAGTCTGAGACAGACTGACAGTCGAGCTGACGCACAGCATCTCAGTACAGCAGTCTGAGACAGACTGACAGCCGAGCTGACGCACAACATCTCAGTACAGCAGTCTGAGACAGACTGACAGCCGAGCTGACGCACAACATCTCAGTACAGCAGTCTGAGACAGACTGACAGTCGAGCTGACGCACAGCATCTCAGTACAGCAGTCTGAGACAGACTGACATCCGAGCTGACGCACAACATCTCAGTACAGCAGTCTGAGACAGACTGACAGCCGAGCTGACGCACAGCATCTCAGTACAGCAGTCTAAGACAGACTGACAGTGGAGCTGACGCACAGTACAGCAGTCTGAGACAGACTGACAGCCGAGCTGACGCACAGTACAGCAGTCTGAGACAGACTGACAGCCGAGCTGACGCACAACATCTCAGTACAGCAGTCTGAGACAGACTGAAAGTCGAGCTGACGCACAGCATCTCAGTACAGCAGTCTGAGACAGACTGACAGTGGAGCTGACGTACAGTACAGCAGTCTGAGACAGACTGACAGCCGAGCTGACGCACAGCATCTCAGTACAGCAGTCTGAGACAGACTGACAGCCGAGCTGACGCACAGCATCTCAGTACAGCAGTCTGAGACAGACTGACAGCCAAGCTGACGCACAACATCTCAGTACAGCAGTCTGAGACAGACTGACAGCCGATCTGACGCACAGCATCTCAGTACAGCAGTCTAAGACAGACTGACAGCCGAGCTGACGCACAGTACAGCAGTCTGAGACAGACTGACAGTCGAGCTGACGCACAGTACAACAGTCTGAGACAGACTGACAGTCGAGCTGACGCACAGTACAGCAGTCTGAGACAGACTGACAGCCGAGCTGACGCACAGTACAGCAGTCTGAGACAGACTGACAGCCGAGCTGACGCACAGCATCTCAGTACAGCAGTCTGAGACAGACTGACAGCCGAGCTGACGCACAGCATCTCAGTACAGCAGTCTAAGACAGACTGACAGCCGAGCTGACGCACAGCATCTCAGTACAGTAGTCTGAGACAGACTGACAGTCGAGCTGACGCACAGTACAGCAGTCTGAGACAGACTGACAGTCGAGCTGACGCACAGTACAACAGTCTGAGACAGACTGACAGTCGAGCTGACGCACAACATCTCAGTACAGCAGTCTGAGACAGACTGACAGCCGAGCTGACGCACAACATCTCAGTACAGCAGTCTGATACAGACTGACAGCCGAGCTGACGCACAGCATCTCAGTACAGCAGTCTGAGACAGACTGACAGCCGAGCTGACGCACAGCATCTCAGTACAGCAGTCTAAGACAGACTGACAGCCGAGCTGACGCACAGCATCTCAGTACAGTAGTCTGAGACAGGCTGACAGTCGAGCTGACGCACAGTACAGCAGTCTGAGACAGACTGACAGTCGAGCTGATGCACAGTACAACAGTCTGAGACAGACTGACAGTCGAGCTGACGCACAGTACAGCAGTCTGAGACAGACTGACAGCCGAGCTGACGCACAGCATCTCAGTACAGCAGTCTAAGACAGACTGACAGCCGAGCTGACGCACAACATCTCAGTACAGCAGTCTGAGACAGACTGACAGCCGAGCTGACGCACAACATCTCAGTACAGCAGTCTGAGACAGACTGACAGCCGAGCTGACGCACAACATCTCAGTACAGCAGTCTGAGACAGACTGACAGTCGAGCTGACGCACAGCATCTCAGTACAGCAGTCTGAGACAGACTGACAGCCGAGCTGACGCACAACATCTCAGTACAGCAGTCTGAGACAGACTGACAGCCGAGCTGACGCACAACATCTCAGTACAGCAGTCTGAGACAGACTGACAGTCGAGCTGACGCACAGCATCTCAGTACAGCAGTCTGAGACAGACTGACAGCCGAGCTGACGCACAACATCTCAGTACAGCAGTCTGAGACAGACTGACAGCCGAGCTGACGCACAGCATCTCAGTACAGCAGTCTAAGACAGACTGACAGTGGAGCTGACGCACAGTACAGCAGTCTGAGACAGACTGACAGCCGAGCTGACGCACAGTACAGCAGTCTGAGACAGACTGACAGCCGAGCTGACGCACAACATCTCAGTACAGCAGTCTGAGACAGACTGAAAGTCGAGCTGACGCACAGCATCTCAGTACAGCAGTCTGAGACAGACTGACAGTGGAGCTGACGTACAGTACAGCAGTCTGAGACACACTGACAGCCGAGCTGACGCACAGCATCTCAGTACAGCAGTCTGAGACAGACTGACAGCCGAGCTGACGCACAGCATCTCAGTACAGCAGTCTGAGACAGACTGACAGCCAAGCTGACGCACAACATCTCAGTACAGCAGTCTGAGACAGACTGACAGCCGATCTGACGCACAGCATCTCAGTACAGCAGTCTAAGACAGACTGACAGCCGAGCTGACGCACAGTACAGCAGTCTGAGACAGACTGACAGTCGAGCTGACGCACAGTACAACAGTCTGAGACAGACTGACAGTCGAGCTGACGCACAGTACAGCAGTCTGAGACAGACTGACAGTCGAGCTGACGCACAACATCTCAGTACAGCAGTCTGAGACAGACTGACAGCCGAGCTGACGCACAACATCTCAGTACAGCAGTCTGAGACAGACTGACAGCCGAGCTGACGCACAGCATCTCAGTACAGCAGTCTGAGACAGACTGACAGCCGAGCTGACGCACAGCATCTCAGTACAGCAGTCTGAGACAGACTGACAGCCGAGCTGACGCACAGTACAACAGTCTGAGACAGACTGACAGCCGAGCTGACGCACAGCATCTCAGTACAGCAGTCTGAGACAGACTGACAGCCGAGCTGACGCACAACATCTCAGTACAGCAGTCTGAGACAGACTGACAGCCGAGCTGACGCACAGCATCTCAGTACAGCAGTCTGAGACAGACTGACAGCCGAGCTGACGCACAGTACAACAGTCTGAGACAGACTGACAGTCGAGCTGACGCACAGTACAGCAGTCTGAGACAGACTGACAGCCGAGCTGACGCACGTCATATCAGTACAGCAGTCTGAGACAGACTGACAGCCGAGCTGACGCACAACATCTCAGTACAGCAGTCTGAGACAGACTGACAGCCGAGCTGACGCACAACATCTCAGTACAGCAGTCTGAGACAGACTGACAGTCGAGCTGACGCACAGCATCTCAGTACAGCAGTCTGAGACAGACTGACAGCCGAGCTGACGCACAGTACAGCAGTCTGAGACAGACTGACAGCCGAGCTGACGCACAGTACAGCAGTCTGAGACAGACTGACAGCCGAGCTGACGCACAGCATCTCAGTACAGCAGTCTAAGACAGACTGACAGTGGAGCTGACGCACAGTACAGCAGTCTGAGACAGACTGACAGCCGAGCTGACGCACAGTGCAGCAGTCTGAGACAGACTGACAGCCGAGCTGACGCACAACATCTCAGTACAGCAGTCTGAGACAGACTGACAGTCGAGCTGACGCACAGCATCTCAGTACAGCAGTCTGAGACAGACTGACAGCCGAGCTGACGCACAACATCTCAGTACAGCAGTCTGAGACAGACTGACAGCCGAGCTGACGCACAACATCTCAGTACAGCAGTCTGAGACAGACTGACAGTCGAGCTGACGCACAGTACAGCAGTCTGAGACAGACTGACAGCCGAGCTGACGCACAGTACAGCAGTCTGAGACAGACTGACAGCCGAGCTGACGCACAGTACAGCAGTCTGAGACATACTGACAGCCGAGCTGACGCACAGTACAGCAGTCTGAGACAGACTGACAGTCGAGCTGACGCACAGTACAGCAGTCTGAGACAGACTGACAGCCGAGCTGACGCACAGCATCTCAGTACAGCAGTCTGAGACAGACTGACAGCCGAGCTGACGCACAGCACAGCAATCTGAGACAGACTGACAGCCGAGCTGACGCACAGTACAGCAGTCTGAGACATACTGACAGTGGAGCTGACGCACAACATCTCAGTACAGCAGTCTCAGACAGACTGACAGTCGAGCTGACGCACAGCATCTCAGTACAGCAGTCTGAGACAGACTGACAGCCAAGCTGACGCACAGCATCTCAGTACAGCAGTCTGAGACAGACTGACAGCCGAGCTGAGCACAGCATCTCAGTACAGTAGTCTAAGACAGACTGACAGCCGAGCTGACGCACAGCATCTCAGTACAGCAGTCTAAGACAGACTGACAGCCGAGCTGACGCACAGCATCTCAGTACAGCAGTCTGAGACAGACTGACAGTGGAGCTGACGCACAGTACAGCAGTCTGAGACAGACTGACAGCCGAGCTGACGCACAGCATCTCAGTACAGCAGTCTGAGACAGACTGACAGCCGAGCTGACGCACAACATCTCAGTACAGCAGTCTGAGACAGACTGACAGCCGAGCTGACGCACGTCATATCAGTACAGCAGTCTGAGACAGACTGACAGCCGAGCTGACGCACAACATCTCAGTACAGCAGTCTGAGACAGACTGACAGTCGAGCTGACGCACAGCATCTCAGTACAGCAGTCTGAGACAGACTGACAGCCGAGCTGACGCACAGTACAGCAGTCTGAGACATACTGACAGTGGAGCTGACGCACAGCATCTCAGTACAGCAGTCTGAGACAGACTGACAGCCGAGCTGACGCACAGTACAGCAGTCTAAGACAGACTGACAGCCGAGCTGACGCACAGTACAGCAGTCTGAGACAGACTGACAGCCGAGCTGACGCACAGCATCTCAGTACAGCAGTCTGAGACAGACTGACAGCCGAGCTGACGCACAGTACAGCAGTCTGAGACAGACTGACAGCCGAGCTGACGCACAGCATCTCAGTACAGCAGTCTGAGACAGACTGACAGCCGAGCTGACGCACAACATCTCAGTACAGCAGTCTGAGACAGACTGACAGCCGAGCTGACGCACGTCATATCAGTACAGCAGTCTGAGACAGACTGACAGCCGAGCTGACGCACAACATCTCAGTACAGCAGTCTGAGACAGACTGACAGTCGAGCTGACGCACAGCATCTCAGTACAGCAGTCTGAGACAGACTGACAGCCGAGCTGACGCACAGTACAGCAGTCTGAGACATACTGACAGTGGAGCTGACGCACAGCATCTCAGTACAGCAGTCTGAGACAGACTGACAGCCGAGCTGACGCACAGTACAGCAGTCTAAGACAGACTGACAGCCGAGCTGACGCACAGTACAGCAGTCTGAGACAGACTGACAGCCGAGCTGACGCACAGTACAGCAGTCTGAGACAGACTGACAGTGGAGCTGACGCACAACATCTCAGTACAGCAGTCTGAGACAGACTGACAGCCGAGCTGACGCACAGCATCTCAGTACAGCAGTCTGAGACAGACTGACAGTGGAGCTGACGCACAGCATCTCAGTACAGCAGTCTGAGACAGACTGACAGCCGAGCTGACGCACAGTAGAACAGTCTGAGACAGACTGACAGCCGAGCTGACGCACAGTACAGCAGTCTGAGACAGACTGACAGTGGAGCTGACGCACAGTACAGCAGTCTGAGACAGACTGACAGCCGAGCTGACGCACAGTACAGCAGTCTGAGACAGACTGACAGCCGAGCTGACGCACAGTACAGCAGTATGAGACAGACTGACAGCCGAGCTGACGCACAGTAGAACAGTCTGAGACAGACTGACAGCCGAGCTGACGCACAGTACAGCAGTCTGAGACAGACTGACAGTCGAGCTGACGCACAGTACAGCAGTCTGAGACAGACTGACAGTCGAGCTGACGCACAGTACAGCAGTCTGAGAAAGACTGACAGTCGAGCTGACGCACAGCATCTCAGTACAGCAGTCTGAGACAGACTGACAGTCGAGCTGACGCACAGCATCTCAGTACAGCAGTCTAAGACAGACTGACAGTCGAGCTGACGCACAGTACAGCAGTCTGAGACAGACTGACAGTCGAGCTGACGCACAGTACAGCAGTCTGAGACAGACTGACAGCCGAGCTGACGCACAGCATCTCAGTACAGCAGTCTAAGACAGACTGACAGTCGAGCTGACGCACAGCATCTCAGTACAGCAGTCTGAGACAGACTGACAGCCGAGCTGACGCACAGCATCTCAGTACAGCAGTCTAAGACAGATTGACAGTCGAGCTGACGCACAGCATCTCAGTACAGCAGTCTGAGACAGACTGACAGCCGAGCTGACGCACAGTACAACAGTCTGATACAGACTGACAGTCGAGCTGACGCACATCATCTCAGTACAGCAGTCTAAGACAGACTGACAGTCGAGCTGACGCACAGTACAACAGTCTGAGACAGACTGACAGCCGAGCTGACGCACAGTACAGCAGTCTGAGACAGACTGACAGTGGAGCTGACGCACAGTACAGCAGTCTGAGACAGACTGACAGCCGAGCTGACGCACAGCATCTCAGTACAGCAGTCTGAGACAGACTGACAGCCGAGCTGACGCACAGCATCTCAGTACAGCAGTCTGAGACAGACTGACAGTCGAGCTGACGCACAGCATCTCAGTACAGCAGTCTGAGACAGACTGACAGCCGAGCTGACGCACAGCATCTCAGTACAGCAGTCTGAGACAGACTGACAGCCGAGCTGACGCACAGCATCTCAGTACAGCAGTCTAAGACAGACTGACAGTCGAGCTGACGCACAGCATCTCAGTACAGCAGTCTGAGACAGACTGACAGTGGAGCTGACGCACAGTACAGCAGTCTGAGACAGACTGACAGTGGAGCTGACGCACAGTACAGCAGTCTGAGACAGACTGACAGTGGAGCTGACGCACAGTACAGCAGTCTGAGACAGACTGACAGCCGAGATGACGCACAGCATCTCAGTACCGCAGTCTGAGACAGACTGACAGCCGAGCTGACGCACAGCATCTCAGTACAGCAGTCTGAGACAGACTGACAGTGAAGCTGACGCGCAGTACAGCAGTCTGAGACAGACTGACAGTGGAGCTGACGCACAGTACAGCAGTCTGAGACAGACTGACAGCCGAGCTGACGCACAGTACAGCAGTCTGAGACAGACTGACAGCCGAGCTGACGCACAGTACAGCAGTCTGAGACAGACTGACAGCCGAGCTGACGCACAGCATCTCAGTACAGCAGTCTGAGACAGACTGACAGCCGAGCTGACGCACAGTACAGCAGTCTAAGACAGACTGACAGCCGAGCTGACGCACAGTACAGCAGTCTGAGACAGACTGACAGCCGAGCTGACGCACAACATCTCAGTACAGCAGTCTGAGACAGACTGAAAGTCGAGCTGACGCACAGCATCTCAGTACAGCAGTCTGAGACAGACTGACAGTGGAGCTGACGCACAGTACAGCAGTCTGAGACAGACTGACAGCCGAGCTGACGCACAGCATCTCAGTACAGCAGTCTGAGACAGACTGACAGCCGAGCTGACGCACAGCATCTCAGTACAGCAGTCTGAGACAGACTGACAGCCAAGCTGACGCACAACATCTCAGTACAGCAGTCTGAGACAGACTGACAGCCGATCTGACGCACAGCATCTCAGTACAGCAGTCTAAGACAGACTGACAGCCGAGCTGACGCACAGTACAGCAGTGTGAGACAGACTGACAGTCGAGCTGACGCACAGTACAACAGTCTGAGACAGACTGACAGTCGAGCTGACGCACAGTACAGCAGTCTGAGACAGACTGACAGCCGAGCTGACGCACAGTACAGCAGTCTGAGACAGACTGACAGCCGAGCTGACGCACAGCATCTCAGTACAGCAGTCTGAGACAGACTGACAGCCGAGCTGACGCACAGCATCTCAGTACAGCAGTCTAAGACAGACTGACAGCCGAGCTGACGCACAGCATCTCAGTACAGTAGTCTGAGACAGACTGACAGTCGAGCTGACGCACAGTACAGCAGTCTGAGACAGACTGACAGTCGAGCTGACGCACAGTACAACAGTCTGAGACAGACTGACAGTCGAGCTGACGCACAACATCTCAGTACAGCAGTCTGAGACAGACTGACAGCCGAGCTGACGCACAACATCTCAGTACAGCAGTCTGAGACAGACTGACAGCCGAGCTGACGCACAGCATCTCAGTACAGCAGTCTGAGACAGACTGACAGCCGAGCTGACGCACAGCATCTCAGTACAGCAGTCTAAGACAGACTGACAGCCGAGCTGACGCACAGCATCTCAGTACAGTAGTCTGAGACAGACTGACAGTCGAGCTGACGCACAGTACAGCAGTCTGAGACAGACTGACAGTCGAGCTGATGCACAGTACAACAGTCTGAGACAGACTGACAGTCGAGCTGACGCACAGTACAGCAGTCTGAGACAGACTGACAGCCGAGCTGACGCACAGCATCTCAGTACAGCAGTCTAAGACAGACTGACAGCCGAGCTGACGCACAACATCTCAGTACAGCAGTCTGAGACAGACTGACAGCCGAGCTGACGCACAACATCTCAGTACAGCAGTCTGAGACAGACTGACAGCCGAGCTGACGCACAACATCTCAGTACAGCAGTCTGAGACAGACTGACAGTCGAGCTGACGCACAGTACAGCAGTCTGAGACAGACTGACAGCCGAGCTGACGCACAGTACAGCAGTCTGAGACAGACTGACAGCCGAGCTGACGCACAGTACAGCAGTCTGAGACATACTGACAGCCGAGCTGACGCACAGTACAGCAGTCTGAGACAGACTGACAGTCGAGCTGACGCACAGTACAGCAGTCTGAGACAGACTGACAGCCGAGCTGACGCACAGCATCTCAGTACAGCAGTCTGAGACAGACTGACAGCCGAGCTGACGCACAGCACAGCAATCTGAGACAGACTGACAGCCGAGCTGACGCACAGTACAGCAGTCTGAGACATACTGACAGTGGAGCTGACGCACAACATCTCAGTACAGCAGTCTGAGACAGACTGACAGTCGAGCTGACGCACAGCATCTCAGTACAGCAGTCTGAGACAGACTGACAGCCAAGCTGACGCACAGCATCTCAGTACAGCAGTCTGAGACAGACTGACAGCCGAGCTGACGCACAGCATCTCAGTACAGTAGTCTAAGACAGACTGACAGCCGAGCTGACGCACAGCATCTCAGTACAGCAGTCTAAGACAGACTGACAGCCGAGCTGACGCACAGCATCTCAGTACAGCAGTCTGAGACAGACTGACAGTGGAGCTGACGCACAGTACAGCAGTCTGAGACAGACTGACAGCCGAGCTGACGCACAGCATCTCAGTACAGCAGTCTGAGACAGACTGACAGCCGAGCTGACGCACAACATCTCAGTACAGCAGTCTGAGACAGACTGACAGCCGAGCTGACGCACGTCATATCAGTACAGCAGTCTGAGACAGACTGACAGCCGAGCTGACGTACAACATCTCAGTACAGCAGTCTGAGACAGACTGACAGTCGAGCTGACGCACAGCATCTCAGTACAGCAGTCTGAGACAGACTGACAGCCGAGCTGACGCACAGTACAGCAGTCTGAGACATACTGACAGTGGAGCTGACGCACAGCATCTCAGTACAGCAGTCTGAGACAGACTGACAGCCGAGCTGACGCACAGTACAGCAGTCTAAGACAGACTGACAGCCGAGCTGACGCACAGTACAGCAGTCTGAGACAGACTGACAGCCGAGCTGACGCACAGCATCTCAGTACAGCAGTCTGAGACAGACTGACAGCCGAGCTGACGCACAGTACAGCAGTCTGAGACAGACTGACAGCCGAGCTGACGCACAGCATCTCAGTACAGCAGTCTGAGACAGACTGACAGCCGAGCTGACGCACAACATCTCAGTACAGCAGTCTGAGACAGACTGACAGCCGAGCTGACGCACGTCATATCAGTACAGCAGTCTGAGACAGACTGACAGCCGAGCTGACGCACAACATATCAGTACAGCAGTCTGAGACAGACTGACAGTCGAGCTGACGCACAGCATCTCAGTACAGCAGTCTGAGACAGACTGACAGCCGAGCTGACGCACAGTACAGCAGTCTGAGACATACTGACAGTGGAGCTGACGCACAGCATCTCAGTACAGCAGTCTGAGACAGACTGACAGCCGAGCTGACGCACAGTACAGCAGTCTAAGACAGACTGACAGCCGAGCTGACGCACAGTACAGAAGTCTGAGACAGACTGACAGCCGAGCTGACGCACAGTACAGCAGTCTGAGACAGACTGACAGTGGAGCTGACGCACAACATCTCAGTACAGCAGTCTGAGACAGACTGACAGCCGAGCTGACGCACAGCATCTCAGTACAGCAGTCTGAGACAGACTGACAGTGGAGCTGACGCACAGCATCTCAGTACAGCAGTCTGAGACAGACTGACAGCCGAGCTGACGCACAGTAGAACAGTCTGAGACAGACTGACAGCCGAGCTGACGCACAGTACAGCAGTCTGAGACAGACTGACAGTGGAGCTGACGCACAGTACAGCAGTCTGAGACAGACTGACAGCCGAGCTGACGCACAGTACAGCAGTCTGAGACAGACTGACAGCCGAGCTGACGCACAGTACAGCAGTATGAGACAGACTGACAGCCGAGCTGACGCACAGTAGAACAGTCTGAGACAGACTGACAGCCGAGCTGACGCACAGTACAGCAGTCTGAGACAGACTGACAGTCGAGCTGACGCACAGTACAGCAGTCTGAGACAGACTGACAGTCGAGCTGACGCACAGTACAGCAGTCTGAGACAGACTGACAGTCGAGCTGACGCACAGCATCTCAGTACAGCAGTCTGAGACAGACTGACAGTCGAGCTGACGCACAGCATCTCAGTACAGCAGTCTAAGACAGACTGACAGTCGAGCTGACGCACAGTACAGCAGTCTGAGACAGACTGACAGTCGAGCTGACGCACAGTACAGCAGTCTGAGACAGACTGACAGCCGAGCTGACGCACAGCATCTCAGTACAGCAGTCTAAGACAGACTGACAGTCGAGCTGACGCACAGCATCTCAGTACAGCAGTCTGAGACAGACTGACAGCCGAGCTGACGCACAGCATCTCAGTACAGCAGTCTAAGACAGATTGACAGTCGAGCTGACGCACAGCATCTCAGTACAGCAGTCTGAGACAGACTGACAGCCGAGCTGACGCACAGTACAACAGTCTGATACAGACTGACAGTCGAGCTGACGCACATCATCTCAGTACAGCAGTCTAAGACAGACTGACAGTCGAGCTGACGCACAGTACAACAGTCTGAGACAGACTGACAGCCGAGCTGACGCACAGTACAGCAGTCTGAGACAGACTGACAGTGGAGCTGACGCACAGTACAGCAGTCTGAGACAGACTGACAGCCGAGCTGACGCACAGCATCTCAGTACAGCAGTCTGAGACAGACTGACAGCCGAGCTGACGCACAGCATCTCAGTACAGCAGTCTGAGACAGACTGACAGTCGAGCTGACGCACAGCATCTCAGTACAGCAGTCTGAGACAGACTGACAGCCGAGCTGACGCACAGCATCTCAGTACAGCAGTCTGAGACAGACTGACAGCCGAGCTGACGCACAGCATCTCAGTACAGCAGTCTAAGACAGACTGACAGTCGAGCTGACGCACAGCATCTCAGTACAGCAGTCTGAGACAGACTGACAGTGGAGCTGACGCACAGTACAGCAGTCTGAGACAGACTGACAGTGGAGCTGACGCACAGTACAGCAGTCTGAGACAGACTGACAGTGGAGCTGACGCACAGTACAGCAGTCTGAGACAGACTGACAGTGGAGCTGACGCACAGTACAGCAGTCTGAGACAGACTGACAGCCGAGATGACGCACAGCATCTCAGTACCGCAGTCTGAGACAGACTGACAGCCGAGCTGACGCACAGCATCTCAGTACAGCAGTCTGAGACAGACTGACAGTGAAGCTGACGCACAGTACAGCAGTCTGAGACAGACTGACAGTGGAGCTGATGCACAGTACAGCAGTCTGAGACAGACTGACAGCCGAGCTGACGCACAGTACAGCAGTCTGAGACAGACTGACAGCCGAGCTGACGCACAGTACAGCAGTCTGAGACAGACTGACAGCCGAGCTGACGCACAGCATCTCAGTACAGCAGTCTGAGACAGACTGACAGCCGAGCTGACGCACAGTACAGCAGTCTGAGACAGACTGACAGCCGAGCTGACGCACAACATCTCAGTACAGCAGTCTGAGACAGACTGACAGCCGAGCTGACGCACAGCATCTCAGTACAGCAGTCTAAGACAGACTGACAGCCGAGCTGACGCACAGCATCTCAGTACAGCAGTCTGAGACAGACTGACAGCCGAGCTGACGCACAGCATCTCAGTACAGCAGTCTGAGACAGACTGACAGCCGAGCTGACGCACAGTACAGCAGTCTGAGACATACTGACAGCCGAGCTGACGCACAGCATCTCAGTACAGCAGTCTGAGACAGACTGACAGCCGAGCTGACGCACAGCATCTCAGTACAGCAGTCTGAGACAGACTGACAGTGGAGCTGACGCACAGTACAGCAGTCTGAGACATACTGACAGTGGAGCTGACGCACAGTACAGCAGTCTGAGACAGACTGACAGCCGAGCTGACGCACAGCATCTCAGTACCGCAGTCTGAGACAGACTGACAGCCGAGCTGACGCACAGCATCTCAGTACAGCAGTCTGAGACAGACTGACAGCCAAGCTGACGCACAACATCTCAGTACAGCAGTCTGAGACAGACTGACAGCCGAGCTGACGCACAACATCTCAGTACAGCAGTCTGAGACAGACTGACAGTCGAGCTGACGCACAGTACAGCAGCCTGAGACAGACTGACAGCCGAGCTGACGCACAGTACAGCAGTCTGAGACAGACTGACAGCCGAGCTGACGCACAGTACAGCAGTCTGAGACATACTGACAGCCGAGCTGACGCACAGTACAGCAGTCTGAGACAGACTGACAGTCGAGCTGACGCACAGTACAGCATTCTGAGACAGACTGACAGCCGAGCTGACGCACAGCATCTCAGTACAGCAGTCTGAGACAGACTGACAGCTGAGCTGACGCACAGCACAGCAATCTGAGACAGACTGACAGCCGAGCTGACGCACAGTACAGCAGTCTGAGACATACTGACAGTGGAGCTGACGCACAACATCTCAGTACAGCAGTCTGAGACAGACTGACAGTCGAGCTGACGCACAGCATCTCAGTACAGCAGTCTGAGACAGACTGACAGCCAAGCTGACGCACAGCATCTCAGTACAGCAGTCTGAGACAGACTGACAGCCGAGCTGACGCACAGCATCTCAGTACAGTAGTCTAAGACAGACTGACAGCCGAGCTGACGCACAGCATCTCAGTACAGCAGTCTAAGACAGACTGACAGCCGAGCTGACGCACAGCATCTCAGTACAGCAGTCTGAGACAGACTGACAGTGGAGCTGACGCACAGTACAGCAGTCTGAGACAGACTGACAGCCGAGCTGACGCACAGCATCTCAGTACAGCAGTCTGAGACAGACTGACAGCCGTGCTGACGCACAACATCTCAGTACAGCAGTCTGAGACAGACTGACAGCCGAGCTGACGCACGTCATATCAGTACAGCAGTCTGAGACAGACTGACAGCCGAGCTGACGCACAACATCTCAGTACAGCAGTCTGAGACAGACTGACAGTCGAGCTGACGCACAGCATCTCAGTACAGCAGTCTGAGACAGACTGACAGCCGAGCTGACGCACAGTACAGCAGTCTGAGACATACTGACAGTGGAGCTGACGCACAGCATCTCAGTACAGCAGTCTGAGACAGACTGACAGCCGAGCTGACGCACAGTACAGCAGTCTAAGACAGACTGACAGCCGAGCTGACGCACAGTACAGCAGTCTGAGACAGACTGACAGCCGAGCTGACGCACAGCATCTCAGTACAGCAGTCTGAGACAGACTGACAGCCGAGCTGACGCACAGTACAGCAGTCTGAGACAGACTGACAGCCGAGCTGCCGCACAGCATCTCAGTACAGCAGTCTGAGACAGACTGACAGCCGAGCTGACGCACAACATCTCAGTACAGCAGTCTGAGACAGACTGACAGCCGAGCTGACGCACGTCATATCAGTACAGCAGTCTGAGACAGACTGACAGCCGAGCTGACGCACAACATCTCAGTACAGCAGTCTGAGACAGACTGACAGTCGAGCTGACGCACAGCATCTCAGTACAGCAGTCTGAGACAGACTGACAGCCGAGCTGACGCACAGTACAGCAGTCTGAGACATACTGACAGTGGAGCTGACGCACAGCATCTCAGTACAGCAGTCTGAGACAGACTGACAGCCGAGCTGACGCACAGTACAGCAGTCTAAGACAGACTGACAGCCGAGCTGACGCACAGTACAGCAGTCTGAGACAGACTGACAGCCGAGCTGACGCACAGTACAGCAGTCTGAGACAGACTGACAGTGGAGCTGACGCACAACATCTCAGTACAGCAGTCTGAGACAGACTGACAGCCGAGCTGACGCACAGCATCTCAGTACAGCAGTCTGAGACAGACTGACAGTGGAGCTGACGCACAGCATCTCAGTACAGCAGTCTGAGACAGACTGACAGCCGAGCTGACGCACAGTAGAACAGTCTGAGACAGACTGACAGCCGAGCTGACGCACAGTACAGCAGTCTGAGACAGACTGACAGTGGAGCTGACGCACAGTACAGCAGTCTGAGACAGACTGACAGCCGAGCTGACGCACAGTACAGCAGTCTGAGACAGACTGACAGCCGAGCTGACGCACAGTACAGCAGTATGAGACAGACTGACAGCCGAGCTGACGCACAGTAGAACAGTCTGAGACAGACTGACAGCCGAGCTGACGCACAGTACAGCAGTCTGAGACAGACTGACAGTCGAGCTGACGCACAGTACAGCAGTCTGAGACAGACTGACAGTCGAGCTGACGCACAGTACAGCAGTCTGAGACAGACTGACAGTCGAGCTGACGCACAGCATCTCAGTACAGCAGTCTGAGACAGACTGACAGTCGAGCTGACGCACAGCATCTCAGTACAGCAGTCTAAGACAGACTGACAGTCGAGCTGACGCACAGTACAGCAGTCTGAGACAGACTGACAGTCGAGCTGACGCACAGTACAGCAGTCTGAGACAGACTGACAGCCGAGCTGACGCACAGCATCTCAGTACAGCAGTCTAAGACAGACTGACAGTCGAGCTGACGCACAGCATCTCAGTACAGCAGTCTGAGACAGACTGACAGCCGAGCTGACGCACAGCATCTCAGTACAGCAGTCTAAGACAGATTGACAGTCGAGCTGACGCACAGCATCTCAGTACAGCAGTCTGAGACAGACTGACAGCCGAGCTGACGCACAGTACAACAGTCTGATACAGACTGACAGTCGAGCTGACGCACAGCATCTCAGTACAGCAGTCTAAGACAGACTGACAGTCGAGCTGACGCACAGTACAACAGTCTGAGACAGACTGACAGCCGAGCTGACGCACAGTACAGCAGTCTGAGACAGACTGACAGTGGAGCTGACGCACAGTACAGCAGTCTGAGACAGACTGACAGCCGAGCTGACGCACAGCATCTCAGTACAGCAGTCTGAGACAGACTGACAGCCGAGCTGACGCACAGCATCTCATTACAGCAGTCTGAGACAGACTGACAGTCGAGCTGACGCACAGCATCTCAGTACAGCAGTCTGAGACAGACTGACAGCCGAGCTGACGCACAGCATCTCAGTACAGCAGTCTGAGACAGACTGACAGCCGAGCTGACGCACAGCATCTCAGTACAGCAGTCTAAGACAGACTGACAGTCGAGCTGACGCACAGCATCTCAGTACAGCAGTCTGAGACAGACTGACAGTGGAGCTGACGCACAGTACAGCAGTCTGAGACAGACTGACAGTGGAGCTGACGCACAGTACAGCAGTCTGAGACAGACTGACAGTGGAGCTGACGCACAGTACAGCAGTCTGAGACAGACTGACAGTGGAGCTGACGCACAGTACAGCAGTCTGAGACAGACTGACAGCCGAGATGACGCACAGCATCTCAGTACCGCAGTCTGAGACAGACTGACAGCCGAGCTGACGCACAGCATCTCAGTACAGCAGTCTGAGACAGACTGACAGTGAAGCTGACGCACAGTACAGCAGTCTGAGACAGACTGACAGTGGAGCTGACGCACAGTACAGCAGTCTGAGACAGACTGACAGCCGAGCTGACGCACAGTACAGCAGTCTGAGACAGACTGACAGCCGAGCTGACGCACAGTACAGCAGTCTGAGACAGACTGACAGCCGAGCTGACGCACAGCATCTCAGTACAGCAGTCTGAGACAGACTGACAGCCGAGCTGACGCACAGTACAGCAGTCTGAGACAGACTGACAGCCGAGCTGACGCACAACATCTCAGTGCAGCAGTCTGAGACAGACTGACAGCCGAGCTGACGCACAGCATCTCAGTGCAGCAGTCTAAGACAGACTGACAGCCGAGCTGACGCACAGCATCTCAGTACAGCAGTCTGAGACAGACTGACAGCCGAACTGACGCACAGCATCTCAGTACAGCAGTCTGAGACAGACTGACAGCCGAGCTGACGCACAGTACAGCAGTCTGAGACATACTGACAGCCGAGCTGACGCACAGCATCTCAGTACAGCAGTCTGAGACAGACTGACAGCCGAGCTGACGCACAGCATCTCAGTACAACAGTCTGAGACAGACTGACAGTGGAGCTGACGCACAGTACAGCAGTCTGAGACATACTGACAGTGGAGCTGACGCACAGTACAGCAGTCTGAGACAGACTGACAGCCGAGCTGACGCACAGCATCTCAGTACCGCAGTCTGAGACAGACTGACAGCCGAGCTGACGCACAGCATCTCAGTACAGCAGTCTGAGACAGACTGACAGCCGAGCTGACGCACAGCATCTCAGTACAGCAGTCTGAGACAGACTGACAGCCGAGCTGACGCACAGTACAGCAGTCTGAGACAGACTGACAGCCGAGCTGACGCACAGTACAGCAGTCTGAGACAGACTGACAGCCGAGCTGACGCACAACATCTCAGTACAGCAGTCTGAGACAGACTGACAGCCGAGCTGACGCACAGCATCTCAGTACAGCAGTCTGAGACAGACTGACAGCCGAGCTGACGCACAGCATCTCAGTACAGCAGTCTGAGACAGACTGACAGTCGAGCTGACGCACAGCATCTCAGTACAGCAGTCTGAGACAGACTGACAGCCGAGCTGACGCACAGTACAGCAGTCTGAGACAGACTGACAGTGGAGCTGACGCACAGTACAGCAGTCTGAGACAGACTGACAGCCGAGCTGACGCACAGCATCTCAGTACAGCAGTCTGAGACAGACTGACAGCCGAGCTGACGCACAGCATCTCAGTACAGCAGTCTGAGACAGACTGACAGCCGAGCTGACGCACAACATCTCAGTACAGCAGTCTGAGACAGACTGACAGCCGAGCTGACGCACAGTACAGCAGTCTGAGACAGACTGACAGCCGAGCTGACGCACAGCATCTCAGTACAGCAGTCTGAGACAGACTGACAGCCGAGCTGACGCACAGTACAACAGTCTGAGACAGACTGACAGCCGAGCTGACGCACAGCATCTCAGTACAGCAGTCTAAGACAGACTGACAGCCGAGCTGACGCACAACATCTCAGTACAGCAGTCTGAGACAGACTGACAGCCGAGCTGACGCACAGCATCTCAGTACAGCAGTCTAAGACAGACCGACAGTCGACAGTCGCGTGACGCGGCAGGTTCATGGTGTCGACATTTAACACGGTACGCCCCATACATGTATGCATGTTCTGCATGACATTTTTGCAGATCGGATAGCCTGTGGTGGAGTTCATCAAAGTATTTTGCTCAATGACGCAGTGCCGAATTTGCTGCCAAATAGTTACCGAACTTCAGCCAAAAGCAAACGAAAAAAGGTGTAGTAGTCAGCATTCAGCACACTCCTATTTGACACTTATTACTCTATCTCACTATCAGCCGTCTTTGATTCGTGGACATTGGACAGTCATTCCACCAGCTGGCAGAGACCGTTCACCTTGGGCGGCCCTGCAGCGACGACGCGGAGAGAGAGAGAGAGAGAGAGAGAGAGAGAGAGAGAGAGAGAGAGAGAGAGAGAGAGAGAGAGAGAGAGAGAGAGAGAGAGAGAGAGAGAGAGAGAGAGAGAGAGAGAGAGACGGAGACGGAGACGGAGACGGAGACGGAGACGGAGACGGAGACGGAGACGGAGACGGAGACGGAGACGGAGACGGAGACGGAGACGGAGACGGAGACGGAGATCGCTGACAGATGTTCCCGGACGATAAATTGTCGGAGTTGTTTCCAGAATGGTATTTTGTTTGCTGGCTGCCAGATTCTGGCGATTGGTATGTTTGCTGGCTGCCAGATTCTGGCGATTGGTATGCGCTGGCGACTCGTAGGCATGTGTCGCAGCGTTGCGACTCTCCCCCCCCCCCCCCCGGTCGGTCCAGAGCCGGGTTGGGCTTTCCTCAGGATTTGACTCGGGGTCATATCGAGTTAGATCCGTGTTTTGTTTAGTGTTTAGCGACTTGTGTATGTTTGCTCGCAGATCAGTCTAGAGTCATTGAACGTACAGGATGTTTAGACACGCATATCGGGAATCTACATTATCCCGATATCAAGATACATGAAACGCTTATCACCTTATCCCTTTACACTTCTCGGTAAAAGTGTTGTGGAGCAGGGTTATCTTCAATCTACCAGAGTGACACATTCTAAGTCCGGTCACAAGCTTCGTTAGGAGACGCACTGTTCTGCCGTGCCCTAGCCATCAGTCTGGAGTCAGCCTGAGCGGCGGTCTGCTCTGCTGTGCCCTAGCCCTCAGTCTGGAGTCAGCCTGAGCGCGGCGGTCTGCTCTGCCGTGCCCTAGCCATCAGTCTGGAGTCAGCCTGAGCGCGGCGGTCTGCTCTGCCGTGCCCTAGCCATCAGTCTGGAGTCAGCCTGAGCAGTGGTCTGCTCTGCCATGCCCTAGCCATCAGTCTGGAGTCAGCCTGAGCGGCGGTCTGCTCTGCTGTGCCCTAGCCATCAGTCTGGAGTCAGCCTGAGCGCGGCGGTCTGCTCTGCCGTGCCCTAGCCCTCAGTCTGGAGTCAGCCTGAGCAGTGGTCTGCTCTGCCATGCCCTAGCCATCAGTCTGGAGTCAGCCTGAGCGGCGGTCTGCTCTGCCGTGCCCTAGCCATCAGTCTGGAGTCAGCCTGAGCGCGGCGGTCTGCTCTGCCGTGCCCTAGCCATCAGTCTGGAGTCAGCCTTAGCGGCGGTCTGCTCTGCTGTGCCCTAGCCCTCAGTCTGGAGTCAGCCTGAGCGCGGCGGTCTGCTCTGCCGTGCCCTAGCCATCAGTCTGGAGTCAGCCTGAGCAGTGGTCTGCTCTGCCATGCCCTAGCCATCAGTCTGGAGTCAGCCTGAGCGGCGGTCTGCTCTGCCGTGCCCTAGCCATCAGTCTGGAGTCAGCCTGAGCGGCGGTCTGCTCTGCCGTGCCCTAGCCATCAGTCTGGAGTCAGCCGGATCGGCGGTCTGCTCTGCCGTGCCCTAGCCATCAGTCTGGAGTCAGCCTGAGCGGCGGTCTGCTCTGCTGCTGGCGGCATCACTCAGCTCAAAGCACGCGGGCCTTCTGCAAACGTGTCACTCCTATCGTGCTGACTGCTGCAGCTTCTGGGCACCGCCACCGGCCGGCGATCTGTGGCCCCCGCCGCCAGCTGGCTGCGCCTGGCGCGCTGCTGTGCCGCAGCGCACCGCCGTTTGCACGTGTCCCATGCCCCCTGCGTACCGCCGCCGGCGGCCGGCTCGGCGCGGCTCGGCTCGGCTCGGCTCGGCTCGGCGGCTCGGCGGCTCGGCGGCTCGGCGGCCGTCGGCAGTCAGTCGTCGCTGAGACGTCCCGTTGAGAGGTCGTGTCGAGAGCTGGTCCCTGGTGAAGGCAGCGTGCCGCCAGACCTGTGGCCGACTGGGAGCTGACGCAGGACAGGACGGGCAGGCGACCACCCGAGCTGCTCCTCCCGCCCGACTGCCGCGCCTCACACACGGCACGAGGCCCCTGACAGGTTCCTGACAGGCCCAAGACAGGCCCCTGACAGGCTCCTGGCACGAGGCCACTGACAGGCCCCTGACAGGCCCCTGACACGAGGCCCCTGACAGGCCCCTGACACGAATCCCCTGACAGGCTCCTGACACGAGGCCTCTGACAGGCCCCTGGCGCGAGGCCCCTGACAGGCCCCTGGCACGAGGCCCCTGACAGGCCGGCGCTCGGACGTGTTTGCGCTGTCAGCCCCGAGGCGACGGGCAGGTCGCAGAGGTCAGATCAGCTGACCGCGGTCGAGGCGCTGCCTGGCGGGAACTGCGCGCGGTTGCGAGTGTGCGTGGGCGTGAGTGGGTGTGAGCGACCGGCAGGAGGACTGCGGCTATATTGGACCATGAGTCGGACGCTTCTGCTGCAGTGCTGGACGGTGGCGGTGATTTGCGTGACCTTCACATCGGCAGGTGAGATGCGGGAGAAATGGCTCGCGGCGCAGGCGAGTGCATTGCACGAGCAGTGCGCACCGACACTGGACAGAGTTCGACTGGCCAGACCCCACCGCTGGATCTCTGGACCGTCACTGGACAGAGTTCGACTGGCCAGACCCCACCGCTGGATCTATGCACAGTTATGTACTCAGAGATCCATATATCTGGCCATATATCTATGCATAGTTATGTACTCAGATGCGTTACGCGCTTGCTTTAGCTGTGGTACGGTTATATAACGCAGAAGCGTTACGCACTTGAATACACAGGGTCAGTTGTTGCTCTGGAAAAAATTACCACCGTAACAGGCGAGCAGGTATTGCACCCGCAAACAAGATGGTAAGTGATGGCTACAATATCATATTGCATGAGCAAGTTGACTATCTTTTGATGCCAACATTTTGTTTTATGTATTTCTTACTGAGTCAGTTATTTGTATTAGGAACGCATTGGCGCAAAAGTAAATCAGGAAATAGGCTTATTCCTAAGTGGGTGCTTTGTTGGATTTCTATTTCATATTTAAAGAGAAAGTGGGTACTTACCATATTTTTTTTCTAGCAAGACCTGACAAAGTCGGGCAATAGCATACTGCCTTCCTGCACCTTCATGTTAAAACAAATTGTTTTTGCCTAAACTAACTTTGAAATTTAATTCAACCAAATGATCTCATTGAACACAAACAGGCCACCGTGAAAGGCTTTTGTCTGTTTTTTTTAGACGTGCAGCAAGCAGTTGCTTAAATTCCATTTCAATGCTTCAATTATAAAATTCGAAGCTCCAACACTAATACAGATAAATAAAATACGACGTACAATGTATACTTGAGCAAATAAGTGATTTGCTGTCACTTAATACGCACAGTGGAGGGGGGGGGCACTTTTATGCCCCCCACACTTGTTTTTCGTGAATAGCTAAAAAACGAAGTAGGGCAGGGCGGTGTTTTTTGTGCGACATTAACGCCAACTCAATAGCGGATCGTTTAACGTAAAAATAATGCAAATCGGTCGATATATTTTAGAGTTATACGGATTTGCAGTCCAAGATGGCGGCCAGAATCGAGGTTGGCAAAGCGATATCTTTGGAACCAACACTTGAATCGGGATTATTCGAACGCTATTCGGTAGCAAAGGTCAATTTTCATCCCCGGAAACAACTTTGGACATATTGCTGGTGACCTGTGACGTCACAGAGGTCAAATTCCCAAAATTGTGACATTTGGCCAGATTTGACCTTCGTGACCTCGTTTGACTTTAAAGATATTGACCTAAGGTCATACAAATTTCAGAAAATTTAGATGATCATAGCACCTACCTACCCTGTAAGTTTGATTGTTCTAACTATCATACTTTCGGAAATCTTAAGAGGGCACCAAAGTGCCCCTTCCCCCTTCCCCCCCCCCCCCCTCCACTGCGTGTTAGTGGCATACCCCTCTCCACTGCGCGAGTTAAACTGTTGTCTTGCAAATTGTTAACTCATTAACTGTTGTTATACTTTCAGCATTGAAGTTGTTGTAAAATTATTGTTAAACAAAACATAAAGTTATATAGAACTAACCATTCGGCATATTTCGAAGAATTAAGATGATACTTGTAATGCCACATTCCTCCGATTGTTTTTCCTAATAAGGTCATGTTTTCTGTAGAGATTTAAGACCGGTTTTAAAAGCTATTATGTATTCGTCTTTGCGCATACGTCAAACTTAAAATCATGCGATCGCTGTATTCATTTTGCATGCATATGATGCGGCTTATTAAGCGTATCTGATTCCTCGAGACATGCAATGACCGTATGACTGAAGAATGTTGTTCAACACGTTTTGCTGTAAAGTTTGAAAATGTGTTATTCAGGCCTTCAAACAAAAAAATAGATTCCGTTGAAGATTTTACACTCGGGCCCATCGTTTTCGACTCACCCCAATGATGACTGGGACTCAGCGCTGTGGAGACGGAGATGTGGTTCCTGATAATGTGGTTCCTGATAATGTGGTTCCTGATAATGTGGTTCCTGATAATGTGGTTCCTGATAATGTGGTTCATGATAATGTGGTTCCTGATAATGTGGTTCCTGATAATGTGGTTCCTGATAATGTGGTTCCTGATAACATGATGTACCAATGGAATAGAAGGGAATTACAAATTTAATAACAAGCCTGGAATGGTGGTAAAGGATCGGTAGTATTGTTCAGTTTCTAAACACATTAATATGTTCGCAAATCAATATAAATCGATATATACCATAGATAATTCAATGTGTTTTTCCTCGGTCTTCTGGCTTTGTTTTCACGCCAAAGTTATCGCCAACCCCTAAAAGCGAGGACTTGTAATGACTTGAAAGAACGCGCGTGCTGCCGCCCCGCTCGCCGTGATCGGCGCGTGCTGCCGCTCCTCTTGCCGGTGCCTGTGTGCTGTCGTGGGGTTACTGTGTTTCTACGGTGAACTGTGAACTGCCGCTGACACTGAGGTGACCAATAACTAACTGTGTAGTAACTACTGTGTACTGTCGCTGATATTGTAAAGTTACTGTGCAATAAATGATAAGAGATTAAAAAAAATGGCTTGAAAGAAAAGTGATACAATATGACGATTCTTCCCAATCCTCATCTTCAATATTGGTCGGATCAAGTGTATTAACATTTGTGTCCAATGAAACCAAATCGACAGATGCTGTAGGTTGCAATGTTTGTTAGCCCTCTTGCGAGAAACATTGTCGTTATATGAGAATATTAATTAGGAAATTAATTGACAAAAACAACTATTGATTGACCGTTTCCTCGTATCCAGATACCAAATCCTTAAGACATATTTTATAAATTTTCGGACACAGTCCAATATCAAACCCTAATAATATTATTGTAGAGGCTCTTTAGCTACAAGTGTTATTCGTCTTATTATTCGGTTTATACACACACATTCTACTTAACTCGCGCCGTGCCGGTGCTTGGCGCCACATTCGCCGTCCCAGGGGGGGGGGGGGGGGCGTTTCGACGCCCCTTCTAACTTGGCTCCTATGAGACGTAGACAAAAACCGAAAACACCATTCGAAAGCTCGTCAAAATTAATTTTGAAACTATTTCTACATTGTTTATATCCGGTCGATATTGATGTCACCAGAGGTCATCAAGGGTCAGATTTTCCAGTTTTAGGATTTCGCTCCAGAAACCCCCAGATATCACAGGAACTATAATATCTGGAACAAACAGAATAAGCAATGAAAAGCTCTTCAAAAATGCAGTCGCTACGGTGTTCTCAGATTTTAGCTCAGGTCAATAGTTTAGGCTCCAGAGCTCATTAAATGTCAAAAAGGCTATTCTTTAGCAAAACAGTTTTCACAAATATCTTTTAATCTAACAAAGATTGGGCAATAATTTTGACCCGATCGTGTTTGTCTCGCCAAGGCGCTTTGCATCATATACATGATGGCCATGTTAAGTTAACTTACAAATTTGACCTCAGGTCAAGGTCAAGTGGTGACCCAATTAGGTCATGTTGCATATTGGGAGACGTGCCTAGACGAAACAAACACATTGGTGCCAGTTTCATTTCTCTATCTATATTGTTTCAAGAGTTATTGACAAATAAGTGTTGGTGACCTCGGATGACCTCATCTGACCCTGCAGGGGTCACTGAACAAAATTGCACCTGGAACTTCAAGAATGGTCTATGATACCATGATCCAGAAGTAATTGGGCTGGCATAATTCGTATCCTCAGAATAGGAAGCATTTGATTATTTCCCCATTGGCTTATAATGGGAGGTCACGAAATTGACCCGACCTTAGGTCACCGATATAAAAAAATCCGAGATAAACTAATTGTAGGTACCATTCATTGCTCTTACGAAATCCTGTAAGTACAAAATTGATCGGCCAAAATCTGTGGCTGTGGTACGACCGGAAACATTTTTGAAGGTGGGGTCACGTGGCCTGACCTGGTGACCTGACCTGAGATGACCCGAAATCAAAATGTTTACACGATGTTGGTAATTGATGTCCCAACAGCTCTGCCAAAAACGGAGGCGCTGCGCGCCGGGCACGGCGCAGGTTAACATTTGGAGCTAAATCAACAGATGTAAGCTATTCAATTTGTTGTAATCGGTGTTTTTGCTTATTTTCATGTCAAGTGTTGTCGCCAGCCACTGAAACTGAAAACACGTAACAGTTGAATACAAAGTGATACAATATGACGATTCTCCCCAGCCGCCATCCTCCATAACTGTCACAGCGTCACAAGTAGCTACCGAGTGCGCTCGGCCGGGTGAATTCCCAAGGATGTGGAGACTCGATCTGAATTTGAAGTGAAGATATGATGGCCACATAGCCAGCGTTAGCTCCATCGATAAGTGTTCTCCGTAAGGCAGAACACGTATCGATGGAGCACTCACTGACCATGTGGACGGTGGCCCTCTTCAGAGAGGTGCATGTGGTGCGCCTGGAACCACCACCGCCGCTCACCGCTCACCGCTCACTGATCCCTGACGCTGCTCCTCAGATCAGAGTCAGACACCTCTTCTTCCGGGGACTGGGAGCCACATTTGGTCCGTAAACATACCATACCAGTGCTGGCAGATCCCGATAATAGCGATCAACGCGGAGCTCCCCCGTCTCACTGTCAGGTCATCCGAGTGTGCGCGCCGCTGCAATGTTCTCGTCGAAGGGGCTGTAATAGCTGGGGAAGCGTGGCTGCCCGCTGGAGTGAGCGCGCCGCTGCAATGTTCTCGTCGAATGGGCTGTAAAAGAGCTGGGGAAGCGCGGCTGCCCGCTGGAGTGTGCGCGCCGCTGCAATGTTCTCGTGGAAGGGGCTGTAATAGCTGGGGAAGCGTGGCTGCCCGCTGGAGTGTGCGCGCCGCTGAAATGTTATCGTCGAAGGGGCTGTAATAGCTGGGGAAGTGTGGCTGCCCGCTGGAGTGTGCGCGCCGCTGCAATGTTCTCGTCGAATGGGCTGTAAAAGAGCTGGGGAAGCGTGGCTGCCCGCTGGAGTGTGCGCGCCGCTGCAATGTTCTCGTGGAAGGGGCTGTAATAGCTGAGGAAGCGTGGCTGCCCGCTGGAGTGAGCGCGCCGCTGCAATGTTCTCGTGGAAGGGGCTGTAATAGAGCTGGGGAAGCGTGGCGGCCCGCTGGAGTGTGCGCGCCGCTGCAATGTTCTCATCGAAAGGGCTGTAATAGCTGGGGAAGCGTGGCTGCCCGCTGGAGTGTGCGCGCCGCTGCAATGTTCTCGTCGAAGGGGCTGTAATAGCTGGGGAAGCGTGGCTGCCCGCTGGAGTGAGCGCGCCGCTGCAATGTTCTCGTCGAAGGGGCTGTAATAGAGCTGGGGAAGCGTGGCTGCCCGCTGGAGTGTGCGCGCCGCTGCAATGTTCTCGTGGAAGAGGCTGTAATAGCTGGGGAAGCGTGGCTGCCCGCTGGAGTGTGCGCCAGCGGCGGAATTGGCCAGCGGCGGCCAGCAGGCGGCCAGCAGGCGGCCAGCAAGCGGCCAGCAGGTGGCCAGCAGGCGGCCAGCAGGCGGCCAGGCGTGTCGCTGCAGGGTACTCTATCAATGCTTTACTGCTTCTCAACTATATGGGGTACAAATTATTGGTTCTAAAGTGTTTGTTTATATCAATTTAGTCTGAACCTTTTAAATGGCTGGATTTCCGAGGCCAGGTCCCGGGGTAAGCAGAGCTTGTTGCGCAGACCCTGACCCCTCCCATCCCAAACAGAGAGTATATATGAGTCAAACTGGCTTGAGGAGTGAGATAAAAATGAAAAAGGATCGAACAGTTTATCTTAATTATTTATATTGTGAATATAACTCTATCATAAGAAATAATTCGCATCGGAATAAGTGGCTAGATTCCGGTCTAACTAGCGACAGTGTTGTTAACTATGACCAACTGCCGTGTTCGATGTTGCCATGCTCTGCAGCGGCAGCTCCGGATCAGGTGCACTCAGCTCAGCTCTGCAAATAAGCGGTTTAGCTGCAGTATCCGCGACTGATGAGTAGCGGGTCCACATGTCGGCTCGGCTGGACACAGAACAGGTTGACTTGTGCTCGCGTTCAAGGCTGCGCCGTCTGCCGCTGCCAGGGTGGGTGAGCAGCGCACGAGTATTATGAGGATCATGGTCTGTGTAATCCCAGCAGGCTGAGGAACTCCCCGTGACTGTCTGTTCATCATATGGGCCCGCCTGACGGGCGGCGGCGGCGGCGGCGGCAGCGGGGTCCCTTCCTGGAACCGGTGACTCGCCACCAGTAACTGTGTCTCACTCTGGGGGCGAGGAACGCGCCTGATTGTGTCTCGGCCGCGGGACGCCATGACTGTATTACCAAGTGAGCGCGCCGCCCGGGGCCCTCGAACACGCCTCTCGGGCGGCTCAAGATAGCTCATTCCGTGTCACCCGGCGACTGCAGGAATTCGGACGACCTTGCCAATAGTGCTAATGCCGCCTTGTCTCGGCGTCGCTAACTGGCTGTTCGATATGAGAGTGGCCTGCTGATTGGTTGTCGGCAGTGTGACTGTGTCTTGCCGCCGGTTGCCGGGATGATAACCTTAACAATCCGTGACCGGTATGCAAACTGCCGGGGGCTATGACCGTTCCAGCCGGCCTGCCGTCTGCTGTGACCCGTACTCAGTTCGGCCTAATCCTGCAGCTCTCATCAGTGGAAAGTGTGGCCGGACACCCCGACTAGCGGCTCGTCAGGAAGGTAGTGGCACTCCTGCTGCCAGACACCCCGACTAGCGGCGCATCAGGAAGGTAGTGGCACTCCTGCTGCCGGACACCCCGGCTAGCGGCGCATCAGGAAGGTAGTGGCACTCCTGCTGTCGGACACCCCGACTAGCGGCTCATCAGGCGGACACCCCGACTAGCGGCTCATCAGGCGGACACCCCGACTAGCGGCTCATCAGGAAGGAAGTGCCACTCCTGCTGCCGGACACCCCGGCTAGCGGCGCATCAGGAAGGTAGTGGCACTCCTGCTGCCGGACACCCCGACTAGCGGCTCATCAGGCGGACACCCCAACTAGCGGCTCATCAGGAAGGTAGTGCCACTCCTGCTGCCGGACACCCCGACTAGCGGCTCATCAGGCGGACACCCCGACTAGCGGCTCATCAGGAAGGTAGTGCCACTCCTGCTGCCGGACACCCCGACTAGCGGCTCATCAGGAAGGTAGTGCCACTCCCACTGCCGGACACCCCGACTAGCGGCTCATCAGGCGGACACCCCGACTAGCGGCTCATCAGGAAGGTAGTGCCACTCCCGCTGCCGGACACGCCGACTAGCGGCTCATCAGGCAGACACCCCGACTAGCGGCTCATCAGGCAGACACCCCGACTAGCGGCTCATCAGGCAGACACCCCGACTAGCGGCTCATCAGCCGGACACCCCGACTAGTGGCTCATCAGCCGGACACCCCGACTAGCGGCTCATCAGCCGGACACCCCGACTAGCGGCTCATCAGGAAGGTAGTGGTAGTACCACTGCCGGACACGCCGACTAGCGGCTCATCAGGAAGGCAGTGCCACTCCTGCTGCCGGACACCCCGACTAGCGGCTCATCAGCCGGACACGCCGACTAGCGGCTCATCAGGAAGGTAGTGGTAGTACCACTGCCGGACACGCCGACTAGCGGCTCATCAGGCGGACACCCCGACTAGCGGCTCATCAGGAAGGTAGTGGTAGTACCACTGCCGGACACGCCGACTAGCGGCTCATCAGGAAGGTAGTGGCACTCCCGCTGCGGTTAGGAGCCGTCAGAAGGCGTGATAATCCGCCGATCGAATCTGATTTACTGCTGCTGTTAATACTTTGTCTAACCGAGAGATTATTGTCGATCGCCGGCGCGTGTAAGGTGATAACACATAATTACTGTAGTTTACCTCATTTTACAGCCAACAACACCATTAATTATAGGCTTGTTGGAAGTGACCGAGATGGTAAATAATTAAGATGTTTCAATTCCGTTAGAAGTATTTTAAGAAGAATGGCGTGCTGTTTGGAGGGGCGACTTGAAACTTCAATCGTTACTTAGGGAATCAGCGTGGAAACTGTGTGTGTTTGTCTCGGCCTAGAGTCCCTGGCACCCTGTACGTATACGAACCAAGGTTGTCTCTTACATGCTATTCCTAAGTCTCTGTGACATTAAGCTCCATCCATAATGTTAGCAATGCATTGACTGTGCCTGTGATTTAGTGCACTATTATTATTTATATATTTTTGCACCCGGCACTAGTGTGGACCTGGACGGGGACCGGGAAGACACTGAAGTGAGGGACAAAGTCGGGAACTGGCGTGTCCACCGCCCCCGGCGCCCAACTCTTCCACCAAACACTTGGCGGCGGTGGCGGCGGCCCACTCTATCTGCATACGGGAGAGCTTCCGAGAGCGGCAAGTCAGTGCCAAGGCCGCCGCCGCCGCCGGGCACACACACACACACACACACGCACGCGCACGCACGCGCACGCACGCACGCACGCACGCACGCACGCACGCACGCACGCACGCACGCACGCACGCACGCACGCACACACACACACACACACACACACACACACACCGACACCGACACCGACACCGACACCGACACACCGTACAGTGCTCCCTCCCATCCATATGCAGACATGGTCGGTCACTCAGCCCAGCCGCAGAACGCAACCGAACGGAACGACGTGGCAGCTACAGCCCTCTGTTTGGAACCGCAATGGATTTCACAACCGTGGGTAACTAAATTTAGGGTTTCAGGAATCTTGATTGTTTCCGGGCAAACTATCGCATTTGGAAACCACAGTAAACCAAAGTAAACCACAGTAAACCAAAGTAAACCACAGTAAACCAAAGTAAACCACAGTAAAGCACAGCAAACCATAGTAAACAAAGGTAAACCACAGTAAACCAAAGTAAACCAAAGTAAGCCAAAGTAAACCAAAGTAAACCACAGTAAACCAAAGTAAACCACAGTAAACCAAAGTAAACCACAGTAAACCAAAATAAAATGAGCCGGCGTTAAAACCGCATTGCCTTGACTGGGCGAGACTCAATGATTATGAATTCGGAATACAGTACCTAACATAACATGCAAACACAATAGTTTAAATCCACAGGAAAATAAAGAAACAAAATAATAATGGAAACTGTTATGATATTAAAGGAAATAGTTCACCTTGGAACATTTTTTCCAAACACGATTTGATTATATTTTGAAATACAATTTAATTTTATATTGTCAAAAATGGTCATACATCGCGCCGATTCAGGACAGAAGGTTGTAAATTATTAAAGTTATCAAAACTATATACATACTCTCTAAGCCAGGGTCCTCACGTCACGTGAATGCAAAAAAAAATGGCTCAGCCAATCAGATTCGAAAGTAGCCGCGTAAGGATAGACTCGCATTAGAGAAGTGCCAACCGGCGGTCGGCGGTTCGCTTGCTAGCACCAGCTGCAAGCTGATTGGCTGATTGTATAGCCTCTGCCCAGGCTTCGTCAGCACCGCATGATTTCGTCAGCACCGCATTCCTTCGCCAAACAAAAATCAAATATATTCGGCTGGAGAGTATTTTCAGTCAAGGAAACTTGCAGATAAGGGTTTCCCAACACGGGCTACAAAACTGCTATCTCAGTTCAAAACCCATGTTGAAGATGAACTATTTCCTTTAACCCTATTCCCTGCGGGCGGCCAGAATTACGTTAACCTGCTGGGGGGCAGATTCTGCCCCCCCCCCCCCCCCAAAGATCTCGAGAACCGCTCGGTCGATTTCGATGGGGAAACTCCATTCGATTTTGCATGACAAAGTCTCTCTTTTTGGACCCCGAAATGTTTGTTTTGTTTAAAATTGGGGGGCCAGGGGGCAAACAATACGAATTTTGGGTGTTTTTTGAAAGATCATTGCGGCTATGTGGTTTGAACGATTTGCATGCTCCAAACGTTTTTGAGCTTCAAATGTACTGGTCTTTAGTATATAAAAAGAGAAAAAAAGAGAGAAAAAATTCATAGGCGTATTCAGGCAATGTAAATGGGGGAAAATATGTGCTGTTCGTGATTGTTTGGAACGACATGAACGTCACATGTGGGCATTATATGCTGTAATTGGTTCAATTTCATATATTGCGCATAGGCGGATCCAGGAAAAAACATGGGGGGGAGGGGGGCACCATGCGCGTAACGCTTTTATCATCTTACCAATTTGAAGTTGGACCTAATTTGAGGGTGGGTATCGCCTCCCATTTTTTTTTATCCTGAGTGCGCCTCTGCCCCAAACATATGTACAATCCCAGTATCTATGATGCATATTGCATTGAAATTGTTTCTGAAGCATTTATTGCACTGCAAACCACGAAGGAAGTATGCGCCGCAAAACCGCATTCGTAACACCCTCCCCAAAACAGGAGCCTGGAACCGTCTCTGCTGGACCGATTTTTTCTTCAAAATTGTTACATAACACGCGCCATTCAATTTTGGGAAAGTTGCAAAGTTTCAGGACGCTAGGCTTAACGGTTTAGAAGCGGCAAGTGAAAAACCACCGGGGGGCAGAAACTGCCCCCCCCCCCTCCGCAGGGAATAGGGTTAACTTGAAACAGGAGCCGGTTTTCTCGTTAAATTCCAGCATGGTTAGAAAGTTGAGTTTCCATAACTGAACTGCTTCCATATTGGACATGCGACCCGGGTCTGTTTCCATATTGGACATGCGACACAGGACTGCTTCCATATTGGACATGCGACCCAGGTCTGCTTCCATATTGGACATGCGACCCAGGTCCGCTTCCATATTGGACATGCGACCCAGGTCTGCTTCCATATTGGACATGCGACCCAGGACTGCTTCCATATTGGACATGCGACCCAGGACTGCTTCCATATTGGACATGCGACCCAGGTCGATCTTGGCATCTAATTCACGGCCACTCCTGTCACGAGCGGGGCACCGTGCGATGGTGTCGTGCGGCAGCGCTGTGTATTCCGAGCGGGACGGACCGACGGGCCGCTCCCTGTGAGAGCTGGACAAACCGAGCCCAGTACAGCCGTCCCTGCCAGGCTGCAGGCGGGACCTCCGGCCGGCGACACCTCGTCTGGCGCTGCAGCCAGCCCGGAAGGCCGGCAGCCGCCCCGCCCCGGCCGGAGTGCTAGCTGTAAACAGACCCGGCAGCTTGTAGAGCCCCCGGTGCCGGTTCAAGGGGGGGGGGGCAGTCGCCGCAAACCGGTGTGTCCCGGAAGCATCCCGGAGTATCCTAGTGTGGCCCGGTGTACCCAGGGCCCATCCCGGAAGACCGGGGCGGCTCCGGGGGAGATGCCGGGTGTGATGACAGATCCGGCAGTTGTACCCAGGACCCACCCCAGAAGACCGGGGTGGCTCCGGGGGAGATGCCGGGTGTGATGAGCAGTTTGCAGGACTGTCGGGGCCGGCTCAGGAGCTGTGACTTCTGCGGACCGGTATGTCGCGGACGTCCGAGGACTGTGCTGATGTGTGTCCCGGAGCCGGGGAGAGATGGAACTCCGGCCATCGGACGAACATGAAGCACTGGGGCCGGTTAGAGCCCTGCAGCCCCCCCCCCCCCCTCCCCCGGGACGGATGCCTGGCCGCTGCTCAGACGGTGTGCGGGCCCGGCCGCCGTCACGGACACCGCACCGGCCCCGTCTCCATCTGTCGCAACCTGACCAATACTGCACCTGTCACATCTCCGCTCCACTCAATACCAGCGACCACATCTGCATAAGTACGCCGCATGGCTGACGCCGTGTTTTGCATCGTGACGTCTCCGTAACTCCACTCACCAGCCAAGGTCTTCTCCGTTCCTTCACCCGTGCCGCCGTGACGCCAATTCTTCGCACGTGCTAAGACAGAAACTGCCGTCTCATTTGGTTACCACCTTCGTAGTAAAGGCACTCAGAGTTCGATGCGGTTTCACGGAAGCCCACTCGACGTGTTCCGAGAACGTCGGACGAATATGGCGCGGCAGCGGCGGTAGCGGCGCGGCCGTCTGGTTATGGCTCTGAGCTGTCACCGGGGGCGGCGCTGCGTCAGCCGCCCGTCACATTTCCCCGGTCATCACCAGCGAGCCGGCCGGCCACTAATCGCCGACATGACCCCGGTGCTTCACTTACAGTGCGTCCCGTCCAGTGCGTCCCGTCCAGTGCGTCTTGTCCAGTGCGTCTCGTCCAGTGCGTCTCGCCCAGTGCGTCCCGTCCAGTGCGTCCCGTCCAGTGCGTCTCGTCCAGTGCGTTACTCCTAGTGCGTCTCGTCCAGTGCGTCTCGTCCAGTGCGTCTCGTCCAGTGCGTCCCGTCCAGTGCGTCCCGTCCAGTGCGTCCCGTCCAGTGCGTCCCGTCCAATGCGTCCCGTCCAGTGCGTCCCGTCCAGTGCGTCTCGTCCAGTGCGTGTCGTCCAATGCGTCTCGTCCAGTGCGTCTCGTCCAGTGCGTCCCGTCCAGTGCGTCCCGTCCAGTGCGTCCCGTCCAGTGCGTCCCGTCCAGTGCGTCCCGTCCAGTGCGTCTCATACAGTGCGTCCCGTCCAATGCGTCCCGTCCAGTGCATCCCGTCCAGTGCGTCTCGTCCAGTGCGTGTCGTCCAATGCGTCTCGTCCAGTGCGTCTCGTCCAGTGCGTCTCGTCCAGTGCGTTCCGTCCAGTGCGTCTCGTCCAGTGCGTCCCGTCCAGTGCGTCCCGTCCAGTGCGTCCCGTCCAGTGCGTCTCATACAGTGCGTCCCGTCCAATGCGTCCCGTCCAGTGCGTCCCGTCCAGTGCGTCCCGTCCAGTGCGTCCCGTCCAGTGCGTCTCGTCCAGTGCGTCTTGTCCAGTGCGTCTCGTCCAGTGCGTCTCGTCCAGTGCGTTCCGTCCAGTGCGTCCCGTCCAGTGCGTCTCGTCCAGTGCGTCTTGTCCAGTGCGTCTCGTCCAGTGCATCTCGTCCAGTGCGTCTCGTCAAGTGCGTCTCGTCCAGTGCGTCTCGTCCAGCGCGTCCCGTCCAGTGCGTCTCGCCCAGTGCGTCTCGTCCAGTGCGTCTCGTCCAGTGCGTCTCGTCCAGTGCGTCTCGTCCAGTGCGTCTCGTCCAGTGCGTCTCGTCCAGTGCGTCTCGCCCAGTGCGTCTCGTCCAGTGCGTGTCGTCCAGTGCGTCTCGTCCAGTGCGTCTCGTCCAGTGCGTCTCGTCCAGTGCGTCCCGTCCAGTGCGTCCCGTCCAGTGCGTCTCGTCCAGTGCGTCCCGTCCAGTGCGTCTCGCCCAGTGCGTCTCGTCCAGTGCGTCTCGTCCAGTGCGTCTCGTCCAGTGCGTGTCGTCCAATGCGTCTCGTCCAGTGCGTCTCGTCCAGTGCGTGTCGTCCAGTGCGCCTCGCCCAGTGCGTCCCGTCCAGTGCGTGTCGTCCAGTGCGTCTCGTCCAGTGCGTCTCGTCCAGTGCGTGTCGTCCAGTGCGTCTCGTCCAGTGCGTCTCGTCCAGTGCGTTCCGTCCAGTGTGTTACTCCTAGTGCGTCTCGTCCAGTGCGTCTCGTCCAGTGCGTCTCGTCCAGTGCGTTACTCCTAGTGCGTCTCGTCCAGTGCGTCTCGTCCAGTGCGTCCCGTCCAGTGCGTTACTCCTAGTGCGTCTCGTCCAGTGCGTCTCGTCCAGTGCGTCCCGTCCAGTGCGTTACTCCTAGTGCGTCTCGTCCAGTGCGTCTCGTCCAGTGCGTCCCGTCCAGTGCGTTACTCCTAGTGCGTCTCGTCCAGTGCGTCTCGTCCAGTGCGTCCCGTCCAGTGCGTTACTCCTAGTGCGTCTCGTCCAGTGCGTCTCGTCCAGTGCGTCCCGTGCAGTGCGTTACTCCTAGTGCGTCTCGTCCAGTGCGTCTCGTCCAGTGCGTCTCGTCCAGTGCGTCCCGTCCAATGCGTTTCGTCCAGTGCGTCCCGTCCAGTGCGTTCCGTCCAGTGCGTTCCGTCCAGTGCGTCTCGTCCAGTGCGTCCCGTCCAGTGCGTCTCGTCCAGTGCGTCCCGTCCAGTGCGTCCCGTCCAGTGCGTCTCGTCCAGTGCGTCTCGTCCAGTGCTTCACTTACAGTGCGTTTCGTCCAGTGCGTCTCGTCCAGTGCGTTACTCCTAGTGCGTCTCGTCCAGTGCGTCTCGTCCAGTGCGTCTCGTCCAGTGCGTCTCGTCCAGTGCGTCTCGTCCAGTGCGTCCCGTCCAGTGCGTCTCGTCCAGTGCGTCCCGTCCAGTGCGTTCCGTCCAGTGCGTCTCGTCCAGTGCGTCCCGTCCAGTGCGTCTCGTCCAGTGCGTCTCGTCCAGTGCTTCACTTACAGTGCGTTTCGTCCAGTGCGTCTCGTCCAGTGCGTCCCGTCCAGTGCGTCCCGTCCAGTGCGTCTCGTCCAGTGCGTCCCGTCCAGTGCGTCTCGTCCAGTGCCTCTCGTCCAGTGCGTCTCGTCCAGTGCGTCCCGTCCAGTGCGTCCCGTCCAGTGCGTTACTCCTAGTGCGTCACTTCCTGTGCGCCTCTGCCTGGAGCGGGCGGCGCGGTCTGGCTTGCCGGTCTGAATAGTCTATTCTGGTGGTCTGTACAGTGTGGTCTGGTGGTCTGTATGGTCTGGTACCCGTTCCCCCATCTGATCGTGGCTGTGGTCTGTTTGCGGGCAGGATGCGGCCTGGCGCAGCCAACGTGGCGCCTAGACGGCCGCTGTGGCGCCAGCTTCCCGCTGGCCAACGGAGAGCCCTCCACGTGTGATAAGCGCAGCGAACGGCCCTGCTGCTCCGACTTTGGCTACTGCGGTAACTCGGACAGCCATTGTACCTGCGATGACTGCGTCGACTACAGAGGTAAGAGGGAGATACTGCCTACCGACCGTAGCCAGCCACTGTGGCGTACACTGCGCTCAGCGTAGCCAGCCACTGTGGCGTACACTGCGCTCAGCGTCAGTCAGCCACTGTGGCGTACACTGCGCTCAGAGTCAGTCAGTCACTGTGGCGTACACTGCGCTCAGCGTCAGTCAGCCACTGTGGCGTACACTGCGATCAGAGTCAGTCAGTCACTGTGGCGTACACTGCGCTCAGCGTAGCCAGCCACTGTGGCGTACACTGCGCTCAGCGTAGCCAGCCACTGTGGCGTACACTGCGATCAGTGTAGCCAGCCACTGTGGCGTACACTGCGCTCAGAGTCAGTCAGTCACTGTGGCGTACACTGCGCTCAGCGTAGCCAGCCACTGTGGCGTACACTGCGCTCAGTGTAGCCAGCCACTGTGGCGTACACTGCGCTCAGAGTCAGTCAGCCACTGTGGCGTACACTGCGCTCAGCGTCAGTCAGCCACTATGGCGTACACTGCGCTCAGCGTCAGTCAGCCTCTGTGGCGTATACTGCGCTCAGAGTCAGCCAGCCACTGTGGCGTACACTGCGCTCAGCGTCAGTCAGCCACTGTGGCGTACACTGCGCTCAGCGTAGTCAGCCACTGTGGCGTACACTGCGCTCAGCGTCAGTCAGCCACTGTGGCGTACACTGCGATCAGCGTCAGTCAGGCACTGTGGCGTATACTGCGCTCAGCGTCAGTCAGCCACTGTGGCGTACACTGCGCTCAGCGTCAGTCAGCCACTGTGGCGTGCACTGCGCTCAGCGTCAGTCAGCCACTGTGGCGTACACTGAGCTCAGCGTCAGTCAGCCACTGTGGCGTACACTGCGCTCAGTCAGTCAGCCACTGTGGCGTACACTGCGCTCAGCGTCAGTCAGCCACTGTGGCGTGCACTGCGCTCAGCGTCAGTCAGCCACTGTGGCGTACACTACACCCAGCGTCAGTCAGCCACTGTGGCGTACACTGCGTTCAGCGTCAGTCAGCCACTTTGGCGTATACTGCGCTCAGCGTCAGTCAGCCACTGTGGCGTACACTACACCCAGCGTCAGTCAGCCACTGTGGCGTACACTGCGCTCAGTCAGTCAGCCACTGTGGCGTACACTGCGCTCAGCGTCAGTCAGCCACTGTGGCGTACACTGCGTTCAGCGTCAGTCAGCCACTTTGGCGTGCACTGCGCTCAGCGTCAGTCAGCCACTGTGGCGTACACTACACCCAGCGTCAGTCAGCCACTGTGGCGTACACTGCGCTCAGTCAGTCAGCCACTGTGGCGTACACTGCGCTCAGCGTCAGTCAGCCACTGTGGCGTACACTGCGTTCAGCGTCAGTCAGCCACTTTGGCGTGCACTGCGCTCAGCGTCAGTCAGCCACTGTGGCGTACACTGCACTCAGCCACTGTGGCTTATACTGCACTCAGTGTCAGCCACTGTGGCGTACACTGCACTAAGCCACTGTGGCGTACACTGCACTCAGCCACTGTGGCGTACACTACACCCAGCGTCAGTCAGTCGATGTGGCGTACACTGCACTCAGCCACTGTGGCGTATACTGCACTCAGTGTCAATCAGCCGCTGTGGCGTACACTGCACTCAGCCACAGTGGCGTATACTGCACTCAGTGTCAATCAGCTGTTGTGGCGTACACTGCACTCAGCCACTGTGGCGTATACTGCACTCAGTGTCACTCAGCCACTGTGGTGTACACTGCACTCAGCCACTGTGGCGTATACTGCACTCAGTGTCCATCAGCCGCTATGGCGTACACTGCACTCAGCCACTGTGGCGTATACTGCACTCAGTTTCAGTCAGCCACTGTGGCGTACACTGCACTCAGCCACTGTGGCGTACACTGCTCTCAGCCACTGTGGCGTACACTGCACTCAGCCACTTTGGCGTACACTGCACTCAGCCACTGTGGCGTACACTGCACTCAGCCACTGTGGCGTATACTGCACTCAGCCACTGTGGCGTACACTACACCCAGCGTCAGTCAGTCGCTGTGGCGTACACTGCACTCAGCCACTGTGGTGTATACTGCACTCAGCGTCAGTCAGCCGCTGTGGCGTACACTGCACTCACCCACTGTGGCGTATACTGCACTCAGTGTCAATCAGCCGCTGTGGCGTACACTGCACTCAGCCACTGTGGCGTATACTGCACTCAGTGTCAATCAGCCGCTGTGGCGTACACTGCACTCAGCCACTGTGGCGTATACTGCACTCAGTGTCACTCAGCCACTGTGGCGTACACTGCACTCAGCCACTGTGGCGTATACTGCACTCAGTGTCAGTCAGCCGCTGTGACGTACACTGCACTCAGCCACTGTGACGTATACTGCACTCAGTTTCAGTCAGTCGCTGTGGCGTACTCTGCACTCAGCCACTGTGGCGTATACTGCCCTCAGTGTCAGTCAGCCGCTGTGGCGTACACTGCACTCAGCCACTGTGGCGTATACTGCACTCAGCCACTGTGGCGTATACTGCACTCAGTGTCAGTCAGCCGATGTGGCGTACACTGCACTCAGCCACTGTGGCGTATACTGCACTCAGTGTCACTCAGCCACTGTGGCGTACACTGCACTCAGCCACTGTGGCGTATACTGTACTCAGTTTCAGTCAGCCGCTGTGGCGTACACTGCACTCAGCCACTGTGGCGTACACTGCACTCAGCCACTGTGGCGTATACTGCACTCAGCCACTGTGGCGTACACTGCACTCAGCCACTGTGGCGTACACTGCACTCAGCCACTGTGGCGTACACTACACCCAGCGTCAGTCAGTCGTTGTGGCGTACACTGCACTGAGCCACTGTGGTGTATACTGCACTCAGCGTCAGTCCGCCGCTGTGGCGTACACCACTCAGCCACTGTGGCGTATACTGCACTCAGTGTCACTCAGCCACTGTGGCGTACACTGGACTCAGCCACTGTGGCGTACACTGCACTCAGCCACTGTGGCGTACACTGCACTCAGCCACTGTGGCGTACACTGCACTCAGCCACTGTGGCGTACACTACACCCTGTGTCAGTCAGTCGCTGTGGCGTACACTGCACTCAGCCACTGTGGTGTATACTGCACTCAGCGTCAGTCAGCCGCTGTGGCGTACACTGCACTCAGCCACTGTGGCGTACACTACACCCAGCGTCAGTCAGTCGCTGTGGCGTACACTGCACTCAGCCACTGTGGCGTATACTGCACTCAGCGTCAGTCAGCCGCTGTGGCGTACACTGCACTCAGCCACTGTGGCGTATACTGCACTCAGTGTCACTCAGCCACTGTGGCGTACACTGCACTCAGCCACTGTGGCATATACTGCACTCAGTGTCAGTCAGACACTGTGGCGTACACTGCACTCAGCCACTGTGGCGTACACTGCACTCAGCCACTGTGGCGTACACTGCACTCAGCCACTGTGGCGTACACTGCACTCAGCCACTGTGGCGTACACTGCACTCAGCCACTGTGGCGTACACTGCACTCAGCCACTGTGGCGTACACTGCACTCAGCCACTGTGGCGTACACTGCACTCAGCCACTGTGGCGTACACTACACCCGGCGTCAGTCAGTCGCTGTGGCGTACACTGCACTCAGCCACTGTGGTGTATACTGCACTCATCGTCAGTCAGCCGCTGTGGCGTACACTGCACTCAGCCACTGTGGCGTATACTGCACTCAGTGTCAATCAGCCGCTGTGGCGTACACTGCACTCAGCCACTGTGGCGTATACTGCACTCAGTGTCAGTCAGCCGCTGTGGCGTACACTACACTCAGCCACTGTGGCGTATACTGCACTCAGCCACTGTGGCGTATACTGCACTCAGTGGCAGTCAGCCGCTGTGGCGTACACTGTACTCAGCCACTGTAGCGTACACTGCACTCAGCCACTGTGGCGTACACTGCACTCAGTCACTGTGGCGTACACTGCACTCAGCCACTGTGGCGTACACTGCACCCAGCGTCAGTCAGTCGCTGTGGCGTACACTGAACTCAGCCACTGTGGCGTATACTGCACTCAGCGTCAGTCAGCCACTGTGGCGTACACTGCACTCAGCCACTGTGGCGTATACTGCACTCAGTGTCACTCAGCCACTGTGGCGTACACTGCACTCAGTCACCGTGGCGTATACTGCACTCAGTGTCAGTCAGCCACTGTGGCGTACACTGCACTCAGTCACTGTGGCGTACACTGCACTCAGCCACTGTGGCGTACACTGCACTCAGCCACTGTGGCGTACACTGCACTCAGCCACTGTGGCGTACACTGCACTCAGCCACTGTGGCATACACTGCACTCAGCCACTGTGGCGTACACTGCACCCAGCGTCAGTCAGTCGCTGTGGCGTACACTGCACTCAGCCACTGTGGTGTATACTGCACTCAGCATCAGTCAGCCGCTGTGGCGTACAATGCACTCAGCCACTGTGGCGTATACTGCACTCAGTGTCAGTCAGCCACTGTGGCGTACACTGCACTCAACCACTGTGGCGTACACTGCACTCAGCCACTGTGGCGTACACTGCACTCAGCCACTGTGGCGTACACTGCACTCAGCCACTGTGGCGTACACTGCCTCAGCCACTGTGGCGTATACTGTACTCAGTTTCAGTCAGTCGCTGTGGCGTACACTGCACTCAGCCACTGTGGCGTATACTGCACTCAGTGTCAGTCAGCCGCTGTGGCGTACACTGCACTCAGCCACTGTGGCGTATACTGCACTCAGCCACTGTGGCGTAGACTGCACTCAGCCACTGTGGCGTATACTGCACTCAGTGTCAGTCAGCCGCTGTGGCGTACACTGCACTCAGCCACTGTGGCGTATACTGTACTCAGTGTCACTCAGCCACTGTGGCGTACACTGCACTCAGCCACTGTGGCGTATACTGCACTCAGTGTCAGTCAGTCACTGTGGCGTACACTGCACTCAACCACTGTGGCGTACACTGCACTCAGCCACTGTGGCGTACACTGCACTCAGCCACTGTGGCGTACACTGCACTCAGCCACTGTGGCGTACACTACACCCAGTGTCAGTCAGTCGCTGTGGCGTACACTGCACTCAGCCACTGTGGTGTATACTGCACTCAGCGTCAGTCAGCCGCTGTGGCGTACACTGCACTCAGCCACTGTGGCGTACACTACACCCAGCGTCAGTCAGTCGCTGTGGCGTACACTGCACTCAGCCACTGTGGCGTATACTGCACTCAGCGTCAGTCAGCCGCTGTGGCGTACACTGCACTCAGCCACTGTGGCTTATACTGCACTAAGTGTCACTCAGCCACTGTGGCGTACACTGCACTCAGCCACTGTGGCGTATACTGCACTCAGTGTCAGTCAGCCACTGTGGCGTACACTGCACTCAGCCACTGTGGCGTACACTGCACTCAGCCACTGTGGCGTACACTGCACTCAGCCACTGTGGCGTACACTGCACTCAGCCACTGTGGCGTACACTACACCCAGCGTCAGTCAGTCGCTGTGGCGTACACTGCACTCAGCCACTGTGGTGTATACTGCACTCAGCGTCAGTCAGCCGCTGTGGCGTACACTGCACTCAGCCACTGTGGCGTATACTGCACTCAGTGTCAATCAGCCGCTGTGGCGTACACTGCACTCAGCCACTGTGGCGTATACTGCACTCAGTGTCAATCAGCCGCTGTGGCGTACACTGCACTCATCCACTGTGGCGTATACTGCACTTAGTGTCACTAAGCCACTGTGGCGTACACTGCACTCAGCCACTGTGGCGTATACTGCACTCAGTGTCAGTCAGCCGCTGTGGCGTACACTGCACTCAGCCACTGTGGCGTATACTGCACTCAGTTTCAGTCAGTCGCTGTGGCGTACACTGCACTCAGTCACTGTGGCGTATACTGCACTCAGTGTCAGTCAGCCGCTGTGGCGTACACTACACTCAGCCACTGTGGCGTATACTGCACTCAGCCACTGTGGCGTATACTGCACTCAGTTTCAGTCAGCCACTGTGGCGTATACTGCACTCAGCCACTGTGGCGTATACTGTACTCAGTTTCAGTCAGCCGCTGTGGCGTACACTGCACTCAGCCGCTGTGGCGTATACTGTACTCAGTGTGAGTCAGCCGCTGTGGCGTACACTGCACTCAGCCGCTGTGGCGTATACTGTACTCAGTGTCAGTCAGCCGCTGTGGCGTACACTGCACTCAGCCACTGTGGCGTATACTGCACTCAGTGTCCGTCAGCCGCTGTGGCGTACACTGCACTCAGCCACTGTGGCGTATACTGCACTCAGTGTCAATCAGCCGCTGTGGCGTACACTGCACTCAGCCACTGTGGCGTATACTGCACTCAGTGTCACTCAGCCACTGTGGCGTACACTGCATTCAGCCACTGTGGCGTATACTGCACTCAGTGTCAGTCAGCCACTGTGGCGTACACTGCACTCAGCCACTGTGGCGTACACTGCACTCAGCCACTGTGGCGTACACTACACCCAGCGTCAGTCAGTCGCTGTGACGTACACTGCACGCAGCCACTGTGGCGTATACTGCACTCAGCGTCAGTCAGCCGCTGTGGCGTACACTGCACTCAGCCACTGTGGCGTATACTGCACTCAGTGTCACTCAGCCACTGTGGCGTACACTGCACTCAGCCACTGTGGCGTATACTGCACTAAGTGTCAGTCAGCCACTGTGGCGTACACTGCACTCAACCACTGTGGCGTACACTGCACTCAGCCACTGTGGCGTACACTGCACTCAGCCACTGTGGCGTACACTGCACTCAGCCGCTGTGGCGTACACTGCACTCAGCCACTGTGGCGTATACTGCACTCAGTGTCAGTCAGTCGCTGTGGCGTACACTGCACTCAGCCACTGTAGCGTACACTGCACTCAGCCACTGTGGCGTACACTGCACTCAGCCACTGTGGCGTACACTGCACTCATCCACTGTGGCGTACACTGCACTCAGCCACTGTGGCGTACACTGCACTCAGCCACTGTGGCGTACACTGCACTCAGCCACTGCGGCGTACACTGCACTCAGCCACTGTGGCGTACACTGCACTCAGCCACTGTGGCTTATACTGCACTCAGTTTCAGTCAGCCACTGTGGCGTATACTGCACTCAGTTTCAGTCAGCCACTGTGACGTATACTGCACTCAGCCACTGTGGCGTATACTGCACTCAGTTTCAGTCAGCCACTGTGGCGTATACTGCACTCAGCCACTGTGGCGTATACTGTACTCAGTTTCAGTCAGCCGCTGTGGCGTACACTGCACTCAGCCGCTGTGGCGTATACTGTACTCAGTGTCAGTCAGCCGCTGTGGCGTACACTGCACTCAGCCGCTGTGGCGTATACTGTACTCAGTGTCAGTCAGCCGCTGTGGCGTACACTGCACTCAGCCACTGTGGCGTATACTGCACTCAGTGTCCGTCAGCCACTGTGGCGTACACTGCACTCAGCCACTGTGGCGTATACTGCACTCAGTGTCAATCAGCCGCTGTGGCGTACACTGCACTCAGCCACTGTGGCGTATACTGCACTCAGTGTCAGTCAGCCGCTGTGGCGTACACTGCACTCAGCCACTGTGGCGTATACTGCACTCAGTTTCAGTCAGTCGCTGTGGCGTACACTGCACTCAGCCACTGTGGCGTATACTGCACTCAGTGTCAGTCAGCCGCTGTGGCGTACACTACACTCAGCCACTGTGGCGTATACTGCACTCAGCCACTGTGGCGTATACTGCACTCAGTGTCAGTCAGCCGCTGTGGCGTACACTGCACTCAGTCACTGTAGCGTACACTGCACTCAGCCACTGTGGCGTACACTGCACTCAGCCACTGTGGCGTACACTGCACTCAGCCACTGTGGCGTACACTGCACTCAGCCACTGTGGCGTACACTGCACTCAGCCACTGTGGCGTACACTGCACCCAGCCACTGTGGCGTATACTGCACTCAGTGTCAGTCAGTCGCTGTGGCGTACACTGCACTCAGCCACTATAGCGTACACTGCACTCAGCCACTGTGACGTACACTGCACTCAGCCACTGTGGCGTACACTGCACTCATCCACTGTGGTGTACACTGCACTCAGCCACTGTGGCGTACACTGCACTCAGCCACTGTGGCGTATACTGCACTCAACCACTGTGGCGTACACTGCACTCAGCCACTGTGGTTTATACTGCACTCAGTTTCGGTCAGCCACTGTGGCGTATACTGCACTCAGTTTCAGTCAGCCACTGTGGCGTATACTGCACTCAGCCACTGTGGCGTATACTGCACTCAGTTTCAGTCAGCCACTGTGGCGTATACTGCACTCAGCCACTGTGGCGTATACTGTACTCAGTTTCAGTCAGCCGCTGTGGCGTACACTGCACTCAGCCGCTGTGGCGTATACTGTACTCAGTGTCAGTCAGCCGCTGTGGCGTACACTGCACTCAGCCGCTGTGGCGTATACTGTACTCAGTGTCAGTCAGCCGCTGTGGCGTACACTGCACTCAGCCACTGTGGCGTATACTGCACTCAGTGTCCGTCAGCCGCTGTGGCGTACACTGCACTCAGCCACTGTGGCGTATACTGCACTCAGTGTCAATCAGCCGCTGTGGCGTACACTGCACTCAGCCACTGTGGCGTATACTGCACTCAGTGTCACTCAGCCACTGTGGCGTACACTGCACTCAGCCACTGTGGCGTATACTGCACTCAGTGTCAGTCAGCCACTGTGGCGTACACTGCACTCAGTGTCAGTCAGCCACTGTGGCGTACACTGCACTCAGCCACTGTGGCGTACACTGCGCTCAGCCACTGTGGCGTACACTACACCCAGCGTCAGTCAGTCGCTGTGACGTACACTGCACGCAGCCACTGTGGCGTATACTGCACTCAGCGTCAGTCAGCCGCTGTGGCGTACACTGCACTCAGCCACTGTGGCGTATACTGCACTCAGTGTCACTCAGCCACTGTGGCGTACACTGCACTCAGTCACTGTGGCGTATACTGCACTCAGTGTCAGTCAGCCACTGTGGCGTACACTGCACTCAGCCACTGTGGCGTACACTGCACTCAGCCACTGTGGCGTACACTGCACTCAGCCACTGTGACGTACACTGCACTCAGCCACTGTGGCGTACACTGCACTCAGCCACTGTGGCGTACACTACACCCAGCGTCAGTCAGTCGCTGTGGCGTACACTGCACTCAGCCACTGTGGTGTATACTGCACTCAGCGTCAGTCAGCTGCTGTGGCGTACACTGCACTCACCCACTGTGGCGTATACTGCACTCAGTGTCAATCAGCCGCTGTGGCGTACACTGCACTCAGCCACTGTGGCGTATACTGCACTCAGTGTCAATCAGCCGATGTGGCGTACACTGCACTCATCCACTGTGGCGTATACTGCACTCAGTGTCACTCAGCCACTGTGGCGTACACTGCACTCAGCCACTGTGGCGTATACTGCACTCAGTGTCAGTCAGCCGCTGTGGCGTACACTGCACTCAGCCACTGTGGCGTATACTGCACTCAGTTTCAGTCAGTCGCTGTGGCGTACACTACACCCAGCGTCAGTCAGTCGCTGTGGCGTACACTGCACTCAGCCACTGTGGCGTATGCTGCACTCAGCGTCAGTCAGCCGCTGTGGCGTACACTGCACTCAGCCACTGTGGCGTATACTGCACTCAGTGTCACTCAGCCACTGTGGCGTACACTGCACTCAGTCACTGTGGCGTATACTGCACTCAGTGTCAGTCAGCCACTGTGGCGTACACTGCACTCAGCCACTGTGGCGTACACTTCACTCAGCCACTGTGGCGTACACTGCACTCAGCCACTGTGACGTACACTGCACTCAGCCACTGTGGCGTACACTGCACTCAGCCACTGTGGCGTACACTACACCCAGCGTCAGTCAGTCGCTGTGGCGTACACTGCACTCAGCCACTGTGGTGTATACTGCACTCAGCGTCAGTCAGCCGCTGTGGCGTACACTGCACTCACCCACTGTGGCGTATACTGCACTCAGTGTCAATCAGCCGCTGTGTCGTACACTGCACTCAGCCACTGTGGCGTATACTGCACTCAGTGTCAATCAGCCGATGTGGCGTACACTGCACTCAGCCACTGTGGCGTATACTGCACTCAGTGTCACTCAGCCGATGTGGCGTACACTGCACTCAGCCACTGTGGCGTATACTGCACTCAGTGTCACTCAGCCACTGTGGCGTACACTGCACTCAGCCACTGTGGCGTATACTGCACTCAGTGTCAGTCAGCCGCTGTGGCGTACACTGCACTCAGCCACTGTGGCGTATACTGCACTCAGTTTCAGTCAGTCGCTGTGGCGTACACTGCACTCAGCCACTGTGGCGTATACTGCACTCAGTGTCAGTCAGCCGCTGTGGCGTACACTGCACTCAGCCACTGTGGCGTATACTGCACTCAGCCACTGTGGCGTATACTGCACTCAGCCACTGTGGCGTATACTGCACTCAGTGTCAGTCAGCCGCTGTGGCGTACACTGCACTCAGCCACTGTGGCGTATACTGCACTCAGCCACTGTGGCGTATACTGCACTCAGCCACTGTGGCGTATACTGCACTCAGTGTCAGTCAGCCGCTGTGGCGTATACTGCACTCAGTTTCAGTTAGTCGCTGTGGCGTACACTGCACTTAGCCACTGTGACGTATACTGCACTCAGCCACTGTGGCGTATACTGCACTCAGTGTCAGTCAGCCGCTGTGGCGTACACTGCACTCAGCCACTGTAGCGTACACTGCACTCAGCCACTGTGGCGTACACTGCACTCAGCCACTGTGGCGTACACTGCACTCAGCCACTGTGGCGTACACTGCACTCAGCCACTGTGGCGTACACTGCACTCAGCCACTGTGGCGTATGCTGCACTCAGTGTCAGTCAGTCGCTGTGGCGTACACTGCACTCAGCCACTGTAGCGTACACTGAACTCAGCCACTGTGGCGTACACTGCACTCAGCAACTGTGGCGTACACTGCACTCAGCCACTGTGGCGTACACTGCACTCAGCCACTGTGGCGTACACTGCACTCAGCCACTGTGGCGTATACTGCACTCAGTTTCAGTCAGCCACTGTGGCGTATACTGCACTCAGTTTCAGTCAGCCACTGTGGCGTATACTGCACTCAGTTTCAGTCACCCACTGTGGCGTATACTGCACTCAGCCACTGTGGCGTATACTGCACTCAGTTTCAGTCAGCCACTGTGGCGTATACTGCACTCAGTCACTGTGGCGTATACTGCACTCAGTCACTGTGGCGTATACTGCACTCAGCCACTGTGGCGTACACTGCACTCAGCCACTCTGGCGTATACTGCACTCAGCGTCAGTCAGCCGCTGTGGCGTACACTGCACTCAGCCACTGTGGCGTATACTGCACTCAGTGTCACTCAGCCACTGTGGCATACACTGCACTCAGCCACTGTGGCGTATACTGCACTCAGTGTCAGTCAGCCACTGTGGCGTACACTGCACTCAGCCACTGTGGCGTACACTGCACTCAGCCACTGTGGCGTACACTGCACTCAGCCACTGTGGCGTACACTGCACTCAGCCACTGTGGCGTACACTACACCCAGCGTCAGTCAGTCGCTGTGGCGTACACTGCACTCTGCCACTGTGGTGTATACTGCACTCAGCGTCAGTCAGCCGCTGTGGCGTACACTGCACTCAGCCACTGTGGCGTATACTGCACTCAGTGTCAATCAGCCGCTGTGGCGTACACTGTACTCAGCCACTGTGGCGTATACTGCACTCAGTGTCAAACAGCCGCTGTGGCGTACACTGCACTCAGCCACTGTGGCGTATACTGCGCTCAGTGTCACTCAGCCACTGTGGCGTACACTGCACTCAGCCACTGTGGCGTATACTGCACTCAGCCACTGTGGCGTACACTACACCCAGCGTCAGTCAGCAGCTGTGGCGTACACTGCACTCAGCCACTGTGGCGTATACTGCACTCAGTTTCAGTCAGTCGCTGTGGCGTACACTGCACTCAGCCATTGTGGCGTATAGTGCATTCCGTGTCAGTCAGCCGCTGTGGCGTACACTGCACTCAGCCACTGTGGCGTATACTGCACTCAGCCACTGTGGTGTATACTGCACGCAGTGTCAGTCAGCCGCTGTGGCGTACACTGCACTCAGCCACTGTGGCGTACACTACACCCAGCGTCAGTCAGTCGCTGTGGCGTACACTGCACTCTGCCACTGTGGTGTATACTGCACTCAGCGTCAGTCAGCCGCTGTGGCGTACACTGCACTCAGCCACTGTGGCGTATACTGCACTCAGTGTCAATCAGCCGCTGTGGCGTACACTGTACTCAGCCACTGTGGCGTATACTGCACTCAGTGTCAAACAGCCGCTGTGGCGTACACTGCACTCAGCCACTGTGGCGTATACTGCGCTCAGTGTCACTCAGCCACTGTGGCGTACACTGCACTCAGCCACTGTGGCGTATACTGCACTCAGCCACTGTGGCGTACACTACACCCAGCGTCAGTCAGCAGCTGTGGCGTACACTGCACTCAGCCACTGTGGCGTATACTGCACTCAGTTTCAGTCAGTCGCTGTGGCGTACACTGCACTCAGCCATTGTGGCGTATAGTGCATTCCGTGTCAGTCAGCCGCTGTGGCGTACACTGCACTCAGCCACTGTGGCGTATACTGCACTCAGCCACTGTGGTGTATACTGCACGCAGTGTCAGTCAGCCGCTGTGGCGTACACTGCACTCAGCCACTGTAGCGTACACTGCACTCAGCCACTGTGGCGTACACTGCACTCAGCCACTGTGGCGTACACTGCACTCAGCCACTGTAACGTACACTGCATTTAGCCACTGTGGCGTACACTGCACTCAGCCACTGTGGCGTACACTGCACTCAGCCACTGTGGCGTACACTGCACTCAGCCACTGTGGCGTACACTGCACTCAGCCACTGTGGCGTACACTGCACTCAGCCACTGTGGCGTACACTGCACTCAGCCACTGTGGCGTACACTGCACTCAGCCACTGTGGCGTATACTGCACTCAGTTTCAGTCAGCCACTGTGGCGTATACTGCACTCAGTTTCAGTCAGCCACTGTGGCGTATACTGCACTCAGCCACTGTGGCGTATACTGCACTCAGCCACTGTGGCGTATACTGCACTCAGCTACTGTGGCGTATACTGCACTCAGTTTCAGTCAGCCGCTGTGGCGTACACTGCACTCAGCCACTGTGGCGTACACTGCACTCAGCCACTGTGGCGTACACTGCACTCAGTCACTGTGGCGTACACTGCACTCAGCCACTGTGGCGTACACTGCACTCAGCCACTGTGGCGTATACTGCACTCAGTTTCAGTCAGCCACTGTGACGTATACTGCACTCAGCCACTGTGGCGTATACTGCACTCAGTTTCAGTCAGCCACTGTGGCCTATACTGCACTCAGCCACTGTGGCGTATACTGCACTCAGTTTTAGTCAGCCACTGTGGCGTATACTGCACTCAGCCACTGTGGCGTACACTGCACTCAGCCACTGTGGCGTATACTGCACTCAGCCACTGTGGCGTATACTGCACTCAGCCACTGTGGCGTATACTGCACTCAGTGTCCGTCAGCCACTGTGGCGTATACTGCACTCAGCCACTGTGGCGTATACTGCACTCAGTTTCAGTCAGCCACTGTGGCGTATACTGCACTCAGCCACTGTGGCGTATACTGCACTCAGTTTTAGTCAGCCACTGTGGCGTATACTGCACTCAGCCACTGTGGCGTATACTGCACTCATCCACTGTGGCGTATACTGCACTCAGTGTCCGTCAGCCACTGTGGCGTATACTGCACTCAGCCACTGTGGCGTATACTGCACTCAGTGTCAGTCAGCCACTGTGGCGTATACTGCACTCAGCCACTGTGGCGTATACTGCACTCAGTGTCAGTCAGCCACTGTGGCGTATACTGCACTCAGTGTCAGTCAGCCACTGTGGCGTATACCGCACTCAGTGTCAGTCAGCCGCTGTGGCGTATACTGCACTCAGCGTCAGTCAGACGCTGTGGCGTATACTGCACTCAGCGTCAGTCAGCCGCTGTGGCGTATACTGTACTCAGTGTCAGTCAGCCACTGTGGCGTATACTGCACTCAGCGTCAGTCAGCCACTGTGGCGTATACTGCACTCAGCGTCAGTCAGCCGCTGTGGCGTATACTGCACTCAGTGTCCGTCAGCCGCTGTGGCGTATACTGCACTCAGCGTCAGTCAGCCGCTGTGGCGTATACTGCACTCAGCGTCAGTCAGCCGCTGTGGCGTATACTGCACTCAGTGTCCGTCAGCCACTGTGGCGTATACTGCACTCAGTGTCCGTCAGCCGCTGTGGCGTATACTGCACTCAGCGTCCGTCAGCTGCTGTGGCGTATACTGCACTCAGCGTCCGTCAGCCGCTGTGGCGTATACTGCACTCAGCGTCAGTCAGCGGCTGTGGCGTATACTGAACTCAGTGTCCGTCAGCCACTGTGGCGTATACTGCACTAAGTGTCCGTCAGCCGCTGTGGCGTATACTGCACTCAGCGTCCGTCAGCCACGCTGCCGGCGCTGGACATACGCCAAATAGTTTTAGCAGCGCGCTGCCAAATGAGCTGCCTATTTATTGCGTTCGGTTGCCTTGACTGAGAGCTGGGTCACGCCGGCAATGGATTGCTAATTTGCGATGCGTCAAGTGGCCATGAGGAACGGGAATTATTCCGAGGCTACCGCTCAACTAAAGTAGTTCTAAAAATAATTTCAGCTCTGGAGGCATTGCACTATTCGTTGAACATTGAAGTGCTCAGTATTAATGTTTAAACGCCTTTTTGGCTGAAAATCAAACAACCTAGCATCATACCATACAGTCCTATAATTGTCTCTCGTTCTTGAGCACTGTGGATGTATTTGTTTCAGCTATATTTCAGGGTTGCGTGAGAAGGTACTCTGGTCTGGAGGGTGTGATTGAGTCGCAAGACTACCCGGCGGCGTACCCACCCAACACAGAGTGCTGCTATGACATCCAGAGGCCCGACGAATCCTACTGCGGCGTCAAATTATACTGTGAGTCCCTACTGCGGCGTCAAATTATACTGTGAGTCCCTACTGCGGCGTCAAATTATACTGTGAGTCCCTACTGCGGCGTCAAATTATACTGTGAGTCCCTACTGCGGCGTCAAATTATACTGTGAGTCCCTACTGCGGCGTCAAATTATACTGTGAGTCCCTACTGCGGCGTCAAATTATACTGTGAGTCCCTACTGCGGCGTCAAATTATACTGTGAGTCCCTACTGCGGCGTCAAATTATACTGTGAGTCCCTACTGCGGCGTCCAATTATACTGTGAGTCCCTACTGCGGCGTCAAATTATACTGTGAGTCCCTACTGCGGCGTCAAATTATACTGTGAGTCCCTACTGCGGCGTCAAATTATACTGTGAGTCCCTACTGCGGCGTCAAATTATACTGTGAGTCCCTACTGCGGCGTCAAATTATACTGTGAGTCCCTACTGCGGCGTCCAATTATACTGTGAGTCCCTACTGCGGCGTCAAATTATACTGTGAGTCCCTACTGCGGCGTCAAATTATACTGTGAGTCCCTACTGCGGCGTCAAATTATACTGTGAGTCCCTACTGCGGCGTCAAATTATACTGTGAGTCCCTACTGCGGCGTCAAATTATACTGTGAGTCCCTACTGCGGCGTCAAATTATACTGTGAGTCCCTACTGCGGCGTCAAATTATACTGTGAGTCCCTACTGCGGCGTCAAATTATACTGTGAGTCCCTACTGCGGCGTCAAATTATACTGTGAGTCCCTACTGCGGCGTCAAATTATACTGTGAGTCCCTACTGCGGCGTCAAATTATACTGTGAGTCACTACTGCGGCGTCAAATTATACTGTGAGTCCCTACTGCGGCGTCAAATTATACTGTGAGTCCCTACTGCGGCGTCAAATTATATTGTGAGTCCCGGCTGTGAGTGAGTTGATATTATACTGTGAGTCCCGGCTGTGAGTGAGTTAATATTATACTGTGAGTCCCGGCTGTGAGTGAGTTAATATTATACTGTTAGTCCCGACTGTGGGTGAGTTGATACTGTGAGTCCCGACTGTGAGTGAGTTACTATTATACTGTGGGTCCCGGCTGTGAGTGAGTTCATATTATACTGTGAGTCCCGACTGTGGGTGAGTTGATACTGTGAGTCCCGGCTGTGAGTGAGTTAATAGTATACTGTGAGTCCCGACTGTGAGTGAGTTAATATTATACTGTGAGTCCCGGCTGTGAGTGAGTTCATATTATACTGTAAGTCCCGACTGTGGGTGAGTTGATACTGTGAGTCCCGGCTGTGAGTGAGTTAATATTATAATGTGAGTCCCGGCTGTGAGTGAGTTGATATTATACTGTGAGTCCCGGCTGTGAGTGAGTTGATATTATACTGTGAGTCCCGGCTGTGAGTGAGTTAATATTATACTGTGAGTCCCGGCTGTGAGTGAATTCATATTATACTGTGAGTCCCGGCTGAACTCAGATCACAGTAGCGTTAGCAGATATTGTGGCAGTGCAGTGCAGATATTGTGGACATACAAATGGAGGGCTGGCCTGTGATAGTTGTTACGGCTCACTAAGCATCGCTCAAACAAGTTCTGTATCGCGGTAATTATCTTCCACGCCGTGACGGTTCCGTTCAGTGCCGTGACGGTTCCGTTCCGTGCCGTGACGGTTCCGTTCAGCGCCGTGACGGTTCCGTTCAGTGCCGTGACGGTTCCGTTCCGTGCCGTGACGGTTCCGTCCAGTGCCGTGACGGTTCCGTCCAGTGCCGTGACGGTTCCGTCCAGTGCCGTGACGATTATATTATGTGACGTAACAATTGTATTATGTGCCGTGGCAATATGTTCCATAACAATTATGTTCTGTTCGTAACCATTTTTTCCATGACGTAACATTTATGTGCTATGCCGTGACAGCTCTGTCCCGTGCAGCAACACCTCAGCCCTGTGCTGCATAACATTGTTGCTATGTGCCGCGACAATTTCGTGATGAGCCGTAACAACACGTGCCGATACAATGCTGATTTATGCCGTGATAATATGCTATAAGCCATAGTAGCTAATTATTTGATGTGCCGTAAAAATATGTTTTTGCCGTGATAAGATTCCGCTGAGCCGGGTGGATACAATGTCAACAGCAGGTGTCGCCGAGTAATGTTTGTCTCAGCATGCTGCAGGACAGTGTCCGCCATACCATTTCTTACAACGACAACAAGACAGCCCTGAATGAAATTAACTACATAAACGCATAACATGTTTTACTACCGGGAAACGACGGTGATTTAGATGCAGATGCTATATCACAAAAGCGAATGCTCTCGGACTAGCTATTTAACACGTCATGTATTGTGATCTTTTATGACGTTAAGCAGATGCAGCGTATAAGGGAAGGACAGCCATTTCGGCGTCGCATGATTAGTACTGCTGGATGGTAACTAATCCACTGCCTTAGCGAGCTGCAACTTTAAAAAGGCGCGCCCGAATGCCCGATATGGAGCCGGGAACAAGATAGCCCTAGGACGGTGGTGAAGGGTGAGGCTGCCAACACAACCCGCATACTGAGCGGCCGCGAGTGAAGTTAGTAGCACCGTACACAGACTGCCGCTGCTCGCCCTTATACGTCGTGTCATATGGAGACTCCCACCGACTGCCTCAAGACTGCAACACACTGTGTAAACTAGCACGGCAAAACAACACTGCAGCAGATAGTGTTGACAAGACTGTAACACAAGGAATTCGTCTGGGTTAACACCGTAAAAAGACTCCAACGCTTTAAAGAGACTAGCACGAAACACCTGGAGACTGCGACGGAAGCTGTTGACTAGCACCGCACGGTAACTGTCCAATAGGGAAACGGAAAACAACGTACGGAAACTGCCTGCCTAGCACGTGCGGAAACTGCAGTGACCTCATCTTACATAGCACGTATGGAGTGTGCAAATTACATGGGACACAGCTAGCGACCCTCCGAAATTAATTAAAGTGGTGCAACTGTGCGAAAACACACTGATAAGATGAAGTGGGCGAATGCAGGGCAACAGCCAACAGGAAACATTGTATCGGTTCGTCAGTGACAAATTTTGATGCATTCCCTTGATACCAACCTTTCCCATAGGATATGATAGGATAGACCCCGCCCTTTCCCCACCCGGACTAACCCGGGACCGGCCCTCAGCATGTGCTGCAGGGCCGGTCGGCCGGCCGGGCGTGCGGGGCGCCGGCCCCGCTGGCCGACGGCTCGCACGCCCGGCCGGTGGCGAGGGGGCGCCGTTTCGCGAACGGGAGCCGCTGAAAAACGCGAGGCGGCGCGGGCGGGGGTCGCCTATGATCGCTTAACGCCTGCTGTACTGTATGTTACTGTATCGCTGTATTGCATTGGTTTAATACAAAAAATGTATCGGAAAAAACCTTTCCCACAGCATCTCTGATCTGCTTCATACATCGTCCAGACAGCAAAGTTCATATAAAGGCAAATAAATTATACATGAATGATTGCCGAACGAACGGTCTTTGAGATTCCAATGCGTTGGTAATAGTGGTGCTCAGCAACACAGACTAGAGCCTTTCTTGGGACACATTTTCAGCCCTCATCCCGTTCCAGCCCATTCAGCCAAACTCAAACCCGTTCCAATCCGAATTCATAATTGATGGGGCTCCCATTCCCACCCGTTTCAGCATATTTAACTTGTTGTGGTGCTAAAAAATGATATGGTCTGTCCCATACCCGTTCCAATCCGTTAATTTCCCAAAAGTTTGCCCCATTTCCACCCATTCCCGTCCCATTCCCATTCCCATACGGGATTCCCACTCCATGAAGGGCTCTACCACAGACCGCTATTAGCAATTCATTAATTAATCAACAATCTGGAGCTGAATTAATTATAAGAGTAGCGAATCTGTGACACTGAATCGAAAATTACCACTGCCCATATTTTCAGTAATGATGTTTAACTGGCGAATGCTGCCCAGTTGGTGCATCTGTGTAAGTTGCATACATTTGATTGACTGTTTTATTCCCGTGTTTTCGTGTGCATGAATAAGACCAATATCCATGTGATTGGTTTCAAACAAATCCTCTCGCTCTTCACTGTCTCGTTACACATGACTGAGCCCTGCCTGGCGCCTGCGTGTATTTCCAGTTGACCATTTCAACCTGGAGGGTTCGATGGAGCCGTTCTGCCAGCAGGACTGGCTGACGGCCGAGTACTGCGTCCCGGAGAAGGGCGCCAGAATGTGTGGCAACCTCACCGGTACCATCCGTGAGTGCAGCGCTTTGCGCACGAACACACAAACACACAGCAGTCCAGTCCAGTCGCTGGCTTCCCGGCAGCCCGGCTGGCTTCCCGGCAGCCCGGCTGGCTTACCGGCAGCCCGGCTGGCTTCCCGGCAGCCCGGCTGGCTTCCAACATCGAGTAATGTATGCTGCAGTTGCTTGCAGTGGCCGTACCATGCAGTGACGCAGTAGGTCATGTGATCCATCCCCAGCCAGAGCGACGCGCAGCAGAGACCCGGCAGCGGGCACTTACATGTGCTATGTGCAACGGGGCTGAAATGGACAGTTGTTGATCGGTTCAAGACTGAAACTGCAGCAACCTGGCGACTAGAAACTCTCGAGAAGCCTGACTGCACGAAAGCGGCGGCTGCAGTTTTCAGAAGACAGCAGCGGATTGTTTTCCTCTCCAGAAACAACATCTAATATCTGTCCAAAGACAGCACGTATTGTTGAAGTCGGTGGGAAGAATTATATATTTGCTGAAAAAAACGATTTCCGCCAATGAGTCCAGACTTGATACCTGTGACGTAGTTTTCTTGTATCGCACCTTGGCGATTGGTGTTGGAATAGGGCTTGCTTTGTTTTTCCTCATCAATTAAAGTGTTTGCAGATTATTGCAGCGAGGGACATTACGGTGAGGCGGGGCAATTTATTGTGTGAGTGAACAGAGCGTCGTAACGTAGCAATAAGCTGTTCTGGTGGAAAATGGCACCCGTGCATACGCAAGGACCTTGCCCTCATCCGGCAGCACTGCAGCTGTGCAGCTGGTGTCCAGACCAGAGCTTTCTGAACATGAACTGCACTGGCCGCACTGCACTGGCCCGGTCATTGGGTTTTTTATTTATTTATTTATTTATTCAAGTAATCACCAACAGGGTTGCCCCCACTAACAGGTGAAGTCACGGGACATCAGGCAGCACACACACAATATAAAATATGACAAACAAACATTCCAAACATCAGTAAAATACACAATAAATAATTCATAAGAACTTTAAACAAGAAGTAAAAATATATACGGCAAAAGCGTTAAAGGACAATGGCATTTAATAAAGGTACACGCTAAAAGTGTTTGTAAAAACACCACAATACTAACAACTAAAAGGATGAAATGTGTTTCAAGACATGAGCTTTAAAAGTGCCAGAAGCGTCAGCAAAGAAGTCTGCCTCTGGAATGTTACGTAAAAATAAGTTGACTAGTTGAGGTACCCTATAGAATAACCCCCGTTTCACGGTGTTGACACGCGGACGGGGCTCATAAAACAGTCTTTGTGTGCGGATTGATCGAGAAAAAAACGATTTCTCGACGTTGCAATCGGTTTGTGTACGACAATGTTGGTGAATAGGTTACGAGTACTGCCATGAGAGCTCTGTGAGCTCACGATGTAATGTTCACCTGGAAGGCAAGGGGGTGGTGGATATGCTTTTGACCGGGGGGGGGGGGGCAAATATAAATTTCATAATAACTTTGCCATCGTTTTACCTTTTGCTTAGGTATTGCATGTGTTCCCTTTTTTCACTGCGTATTCGAATTACTGCACCCAGCAATATTCTCAGCTGCTTCATATATCGCCCAGCTGCGCTGTTCAGCGTTCCGCACACGACACCACGTTAATGATAACTTATATACTTTGTGCTATGCGCATCTCGAACGCTGCTGGTTGCATCTGCAGATCGCTACTGTCTGCCTGACTGTGTCTACCAAGCGGTCATCCTAGTTTGATTGTCAGGACTGGAAGGCTTGTCACGAGCCACTCGTCCTTCCGTGGTGTATGGGACAAATATGAATATGAGCGGCCCAACCCGGCCCGGCCCAACCCGTGGCGACGCTTTTGAGAAGCTCATATCTCTGCAACCGCTCGTCCGATTGACAAGCTGACTTCTTTGCTGAGCAGCCCCATCCAACCCAGGGGCGCAGCCAGACCTTCAGAAAGGGGAGGGGATTAGCCCCTGGGAGAGGCCCCCCACCCCAAAAACATACCCCTAGATATGAAAAACTCTACGGATTTCGGCCACTTTATTTTGTGAGTTTTTAACAATTTTCATTCGTCTACTTTTGATGAGCTGGATTGGACCAGGACCCTCAGTATGCATTGTACTGAGCGCATTACTAATTTGTATTGTTACATACAGGAGAAAAAACCTATCTTAGCTGACAACAGGTGGGGGTCGGCTTTTTTCCCACAAGTCAGGAGTGGGGTGACTCTGCACGTGCGCACGTGCTCACCCTTTTTGTATCTCAGAAACTACTTGCCCGATGGAGTTGAAAATTTCCCACACATTTCGTTCGCGCTCGCTCGTTCATCGCCAACTACGGCGCCTTACTTGTATCACATGAGTGGGTGGTGGTGCAGTGAGAAGAGCGCGCAGCCTGTGATCGGAAGGTCATATGTTCGAGCCTCTTAACCCTGCACGACCGCATCCAACACAGGGCATGCTGCCTCCGAATGCTTCGATACAGAAAAGGGAGTGTTAAGCCATAAAGTCCTAGTAACTATTATTATATTTAATTTGTATCACGTCCTGGTTTGCTTCCCGCCATGTGTCCTGTTGTCCTCTAACCTATCAACAACGTGCATTCCGCACCCCGTGTCCTGTTCTGTGTCCCGTCCTATGTCCGGTTATGTGTCCCGTCCTGTGTCCTGTTCTGTGTCCCGTCCTATGTCCGGTTCTGTGTCCCGTCCTATGCCCGGTTCTGTGTCCCGTCCTATGTCCTGTTCTGTGTCCCGTCCTATGTCCGGTTCTGTGTCCCGTCCTATGTCCGGTGCTGTGTCCCGTCCTATGTCCGGTTCTGTGTCCCGTCCTATGCCCGGTTCTGTGTCCCGTCCTGTGTCCTGTTCTGTGTCCCGTCCTGTGTCCTGTGCTGTATCCCGTCCTATGCCCGGTTCTGTGTCCCGTCCTATGTCCTGTTCTGTGTCCCGTCCTGTGTCCTGTTCTGTGTCCCGTCCTATGCCCGGTTCTGTGTCCCGTCCTATGTCCTGTTCTGTGTCCCGTCCTATGCCCGGTTCTGTGTCCCGTCCTATGTCCGGTTCTGTATCCCGTCCTATGTCCGGTTCTGTGGCCCGTCCTATGTCCTGTTCTGTGTCCCGTCCTATGTCCGGTTCTGTGTCCCTTCCTGTGTCCGGGTCCCGTCCTATGCCCGGTTCTGTGTCCCGTCTATGTCCGGTTCTGTGTCCTGTCCTATGTCCGGTTATGTGTCCTGTCCTATGCCCGGGTACGTGTCCGTCCCGTGCTCAGCCCTCGTTCCCTGCCCAGTCCCCGCATCCTGCCCAGTGTCCTGAGGCCAGTTTTACCAAAAAATAATCACCGCACGCAGAAAAAAAATAATCGCCGCTAAAAAAAACTGCGGACATGAGCCGAGTCTCACCAACGAAAAAAAAAACTGACGGTGCCGGCTGTTATTTTTTATAGACGCAAACAGCTGATACTGATGACGTCACACACCAATAACGATACGATTACGATATAACGCTAATCTGCTGACAAAACGAGTTTCAGCAGCAGAAATGGCTGTGTCTGATTGGTCAAAATACCTCTGTCGGCAACGCCGGCGCTAGCGAAACACGGTATTGTTTTGATAGATTGTTTACACATCTCCATTGAATTTGAACTGGGTTTATGTAAGGTGTTAAATCTTAGTAAATTAATATTTAAAGGCTTATAACATAAATGTAAAAGAAATGTAAACCCAGTGGAGTATTGGTGATTGTGTTTGTAGAGGCTTATAAGTGATAAGTGTTGTTGATTTTGTACCGAGTAGGTCAAGCATGTAAATAATTGGTTTCATTGTCATTGGAAATTAGTTGCAACTCATCACTCACATAACATTGGTGTAGGAGAATGTGCAAGAGAAGAGAACTTTGGATTTCCTCCACAAAACAAATATGTAAGTACCTAGTACCTACCTGCATTTCTCTGGTAATAGTTCAGTAATTCACCTCCCCAGTTAATGGTGTTATTGAGGTCCCTAATAGAAGATAGCATTATTATGACATACAGAAAAGTGTACCAGTAATACCAAAGCTATGACATCATCAAAAACGATAAATAATCAAACCTGACATACCCTTTACAGCAATTATGGTCGCAGGGACCCACATTTAGAACGCTCTGCTCACATTCGCTCGCTGCGCTGTGGCCCTACAGACACCATCTTGTAGACATTCAATGATAACCCATTTTTTATTCATATTAATATTATTGTCAGTTGACTTCTCTTCTTCTGGGGGACCTCAAGAATGCACCATACACTGGTGAGTTGAATTACTGAACTAATACCAGTACTTCATCATTTCACCCCAATTGCAGACAGTTTTAGGGTTGAATAATATTCTAAGCTTAGCCATTTGTAGGTACCAACTTCAGTTCACACACTGGCTGACAGTCTTCTCAATGATTGCAACATTTGATTTGGACAAATGCTAACAGAGGTTATCATTTGTGTCCTTAAGGATATGCTGCATCCTCCAGTCTCCACACTCCACCATGATGGACGGTGACGCGGCATGGCGTTGGCGCAGTACCATTTCTGGCTTCCGCACAAGCCTGAAGAGCGGGAACATCTTCTATTTGAAGCTGTGATGGTGGTGCGCAGGCCTGTTTCTACAAGATGGACAGGGTTTGCTTGCCTTGTGCAGTGAGGTCCCATTTCCTATGGATGCCTGTGCAAAGACTGGGTGTGGAGGATTTGATGCAAGGTCATGCTGATTGTGATGCAAATTTATCTGTAGTTTTAGGGTTTATACTTTTAGTCCCTAAGAGTTATAGTTCAATGCAGTCAATACAATTTATTCCTTGGGCATGTCTTTCTGCTATACTACGTCAGTTACGGATGATCTGAAGCTCATGACCTCTCAGCAAGTTGATTGGTAGATGGTGATAAACGAGGTCAACGTACAGACAATACATTGATGATGATTGATGTTGATGTTGTTTATAATTACTATGCTTCACAGAACCAGATTTTCTCTCAGGAAACAAACACAATCACATTATCTATATTGTATTTCTCTTGAGGATGAATAGCACTATTTTATTTCATGATCATTAAATGTCACAAAGACATAAAAGAAGACATAAAAGAAAAGTGCAACAAAGAGCCTCTTGGGCCCATCCGAGGTTGCCCATCAGACCTGAAGTACTGTGTTGGGACATTACTGGACCTGAAGTACTGTGTCGGGACAGTACTGGACCTGAAGTACTGTGTCGGGACATTACTGGATACTGCGGTACTGTGTCGGGACATTACTGGGTACTGTGGTACTGTGTCAGGACATTACTGGACCTGAAGTACTGTGTCGTGACATTACTGGACCTGAAGTACTGTGTCGTGACATTGCTGGACCTGAAGTACTGTGTCGTGACATTGCTGGACCTGAAGTACTGTGTCGGGACATTGCTGGACCTGAAGTACTGTGTCGGGACATTACTGGACCTGAAGTACTGTGTCGTGACATTACTGGACCTGAAGTACTGTGTCGTGACATTGCTGGACCTGAAGTACTGTGTCGGGACATTGCTGGACCTGAAGTACTGTGTTGGGACATTACTGGACCTGAAGTACTGTGTCGTGACATTGCTGGACCTGAAGTACTGTGTCGTGACATTGCTGGACCTGAAGTACTGTGTCGGGACATTACTGGACCTGAAGTACTGTGTCAGGACATTACTGGGTACTGCGGTACTGTGTCGTGACATTACTGGGTACTGTGGTACTGTGTCGGGACATTACTGGGTACTGTGGTACTGTGTCGGGACATTACTGGACCTGAAGTACTGTGTCGTGACATTACTGGACCTGAAGTACTGTGTCGTGACATTGCTGGACCTGAAGTACTGTGTCGTGACATTACTGGACCTGAAGTACTGTGTCGTGACATTACTGGACCTGAAGTACTGTGTCGTGACATTGCTGGACCTGAAGTACTGTGTCGTGACATTGCTGGACCTGAAGTACTGTGTCGGGACATTGCTGGACCTGAAGTACTGTGTCGGGACATTACTGGACCTGAAGTACTGTGTCGGGACATTACTGGACCTGAAGTACTGTGTCGTGACATTGCTGGACCTGAAGTACTGTGTCGTGACATTGCTGGACCTGAAGTACTGTGTCGGGACATTACTGGACCTGAAGTACTGTGTCAGGACATTACTGGACCTGAAGTACTGCGTCGGGACATTACTGGACCTGAAGTACTGCGTCGGGACATTACTGGGTACTGTGGTACTGTGTCGGGACATTACTGGACCTGAAGTACTGTGTCGTGACATTGCTGGACCTGAAGTACTGTGTCGTGACATTGCTGGACCTGAAGTACTGTGTCGGGACATTACTGGACCTGAAGTACTGTGTCGGGACATTACTGAACCTGAAGTACTGCGTCGGGACATTACTGGACCTGAAGTACTGTGTCGGGACATTACTGGGTACTGCGGTACTGTGTCGGGACACTACTGGACCTGAAGTACTGTGTCGGGACATTGCTGGACCTGAAGTACTGTGTCGGGACATTACTGGACCTGAAGTACTGTGTCGGGACATTACTGGGTACTGCGGTACTGTGTCGGGACATTACTGGACCTGAAGTACTGTGTCGGGACATTGCTGGACCTGAAGTACTGTGTCGGGACATTACTGGACCTGAAGTACTGTGTCGGGACATTACTGGATACTGCGGTACTGTGTCGGGACATTACTGGACCTGAAGTACTGTGTCGTGACATTACTGTGTACTGTGGTACTGTGTCAGGACATTACTGGACCTGAAGTACTGTGTGATGACATTACTGGACCTGAATTACTGTGTCGGGACATTACTGGGTACTGCGGTACTGTATCGGGACATTACTGGACCTGAAGTACTGTGTCGGGACATTACTGGGTACTGCGGTACTGTGTCGGGACATTACTGGACCTGAAGTACTGTGTCGTGACATTACTGGGTACTGCGGTACTGTGTCGGGACATTACTGGGTACTGCGGTACTGTGTCGGGACATTACTGGGTACTGTGGTACTGTGTCGGGACATTACTGGACCTGAAGTACTGTGTCGGAACATTACTGGACCTGAAGTACTGTGTCGGGACATTACTGGACCTGAAGTACTGTGTCGGGGCATTACTGGGTACTGCGGTACTGTGTCGGGACATTACTGGACCTGAAGTTTTGTGTCGGGACATTACTGGGTACTGTGGTACTGTGTCGGGACATTACTGGACCTGAAGTACTGTGTGGTGACATTACTGGACCTGAAGTACTGTGTCGGGACATTACTGGGTACTGCGGTACTGTGTCGGGACATTACTGGACCTGAAGTACTGTGTCGGGACATTACTGGGTACTGCGGTACTGTGTCGGGACATTACTGGGTACTGCGGTACTGTGTCGGGACATTACTGGGTACTGCGGTACTGTGTCGGGACATTACTGGACCTGAAGTACTGTGTCGGGACATCACTGGGTACTGCGGTGCTGTGTCGGGACATTACTGGACCTGAAGTACTGTGTCGGGACATTACTGGACCTGAAGTACTGTGTCGGGACATTACTGGACCTGAAGTACTGTGTCGGGACATTGCTGGACCTGAAGTACTGTGTCGTGACATTACTGGACCTGAAGTACTGTGTCGGGACATTACTGGACCTGAAGTACTGTGTCGTGACATTGCTGGACCTGAAGTACTGTGTCGTGACATTGCTGGACCTGAAGTACTGTGTCGTGACATTGCTGGACCTGAAGTACTGTGTCGGGACATTACTGGACCTGAAGAACTGTGTCGGGACATTACTGGACCTGAAGTACTGTGTCGGGACATTACTGGGTACTGCGGTACTGTGTCGGGACATTACTGGACCTGAAGTACTGTGTCGGGACATTACTGGACCTGAAGTACTGTGTCGGGACATTACTGGACCTGAAGTACTGTGTCGGGACATTACTGGACCTGAAGTACTGTGTCGGGACATTACTGGGTACTGCGGTACTGTGTCGGGACATTACTGGGTACTGTGGTACTGTGTCGGGAGATTACTGGGTACTGCGGTACTGTGTCGTGACATTGCTGGACCTGAAGTACTGTGTCGTGACATTGCTGGACCTGAAGTACTGTGTCGTGACATTGCTGGACCTGAAGTACTGTGTCGTGACATTACTGGACCTGAAGTACTGTGTCGGGACATTACTGGATCTGAAGTACTGTGTCGGGACATTACTGGACCTGAAGTACTGTGTCGGGACATTACTGGACCTGAAGTACTGTGTCGTGACATTACTGGACCTGAAGTACTGTGTCGGGACATTACTGGGTACTGCGGTACTATGTCGTGACATTACTGGACCTGAAGTACTGTGTCGGGATATTACTGGACCTGAAGTACTGTGTCGGGACATTACTGGACCTGAAGTACTGTGTCGGGACATTACTGGACCTGAAGTACTGTGTCGGGACATTACTGGACCTGAAGTACTATGTCGGAACATTACTGGATCTGAAGTACTGTGTCGGGACATTACTGGACCTGAAGTACTGTGTCGTGACATTACTGGGTACTGCGGTACTGTGTAGTGACATTACTGGACCTGAAGTACTGTGTCGGGACATTACTGGACCTGAAGTACTGTGTCGTGACATTACTGGACCTGAAGTACTGTGTCGGGACATTACTGGGTACTGCGGTACTGTGTCGGGACATTACTGGACCTGAAGTACTGTGTCGTGACATTGCTGGACCTGAAGTACTGTGTCGGGACATTACTGGACCTGAAGTACTGTGTCGGGACATTACTGGACCTGAAGTACTGTGTCGGGACATTACTGGGTACTGCGGTACTGTGTAGTGACATTACTGGACCTGAAGTACTGTGTCGGGACATTACTGGACCTGAAGTACTGTGTCGTGACATTACTGGACCTGAAGTACTGTGTCGGGACATTACTGGGTACTGCGGTACTGTGTCGGGATATTACTGTACCTTAAGTACTGTGTCGGGATATTACTGGATCTGAAGTACTGCGTCGGGGCATTACTGGGTACTGCGGTACTATGTCGTGCCATTACTGGGTACTGCGGTACTGTGTCGGGACATTACTGGACCTGAAGTACTGTGTCGGGACATTACTGGACCTGAAGTACTGTGTCGTGACATTGCTGGACCTGAAGTACTGTGTCGTGACATTACTGGACCTGAAGTACTGTGTCGGGACATTACTGGACCTGAAGTACTGTGTCGGGACATTACTGGGTACTGCGGTACTGTGTCGGGACATTACTGGAACTGAATTACTGTGTCGGGACATTACTGGACCTGAAGTACTGTGTCGGGACATTACTGGGCCTGAATTACTGTGTCGTGACATTGCTGGACCTGAAGTACTGTGTCGGGACATTACTGGGTATTGCGGTACTATGTCGGGACATTACTGGGTACTGCGGTACTGTGTCGTGACATTACTGGGTACTGTGGTACTGTGTCGGGACATTACTGGACCTGAAGTACTGTGTCGTGACATTACTGGGTACTGTGGTACTGTGTCGGGACATTACTGGGTACTGCGGTACTGTGTCGGGACATTACTGGGCCTGAAGTACTGTGTCGTGATATTACTGGACCTGAAGTACTGTGTCGGGACATTACTGGACCTGAAGTACTGTGTCGGGACATTACTGGACCTGAAGTACTGTGTCGGGACATTACTGGGTACTGCGGTACTGTGTCGGGACATTACTGGACCTGAAGTACTGTGTCGGGACATTACTGGACCTGAAGTACTGTATCGGGACATTACTGGGCACTGCGGTACTGTGTCGGGACATTACTGGGTACTGCGGTACTGTGTCGGGACATTACTGGATACTGCGATACTGTGTCAGGACATTACTGGACCTGAAGTACTGTGTCGGGACATTACTGGGTACTGTGGTACTGTGTCGGGACATTACTGGACCTGAAGTACTGTGTCGGGACATTACTGGACCTGATGTACTGTGTCGGGACATCACTGGGTACTGCGGTACTGTGTCGTGGCATTACTGGGTACTGTGGTACTGTGTCGGGACATTACTGGACCTGAAGTACTGTGTCGGGACATTACTGGGCCTGAAGTACTGTGTCGGGGCATTACTGGACCTGAAGTACTGTGTCGGGACATTACTGGGTACGGCGGTACTGTGTCGGGACATTACTGGGTACTGCGGTACTGTGTCGGGACATTACTGGACCTGAAGTACTGTGTCGGGACATTACTGGGCCTGAAGTACTGTGTCGGGACATTACTGGACCTGAAGTACTGTGTCGGGACATTACTGGGGACTGCGGTACTGTGTCGGGACATTACTGGACCTGAAATACTGTGTCGGGACATTACTGGGTACTGCGGTACTGTGTCGGGACATTACTGGGTACTGCGGTACTGTGTCGGGACATTACTGGACCTGAAGTACTGTGTCGTGACATTACTGGACCTGAAGTACTGTGTCGGGACATTACTGGACCTGAAGTACTGTGTCGGGACATTACTGGACCTGAAGTACTGTGTCGGGACATTACTGGGTACGGCGGTACTGTGTCGGGACATTACTGGGTACTGCGGTACTGTGTCGGGACATTACTGGGTACGGCGGTACTGTGTCGGGACATTACTGGGTACTGCGGTACTGTGTCGGGACATTACTGGGTACTGCGGTACTGTGTCGGGACATTACTGGACCTGAAGTACTGTGTCGGGACATTACTGGACCTGAAGTACTGTGTCGGGACATTACTGGGTACTGCGGTACTGTGTCGGGACATTACTGGACCTGAAGTACTGTGTCGGGACATCACTGGGTACTGCGGTGCTGTGTCGGGACATTACTGGACCTGAAGTACTGTGTCGGGACATCACTGGGTACTGCGGTACTGTGTCGTGACATTACTGGGTACTGCGGTACTGTGTCGGGACATTACTGGACCTGAAGTACTGTGTCGGGACATTACTGGGTACTGCGGTACTGTGTCGTGACATTACTGGGTACTGCGGTACTGTGTCGGGACATTACTGGACCTGAAGTACTGTGTCGGGACATCACTGGGTACTGCGGTACTGTGTCGTGACATTACTGGGTACTGCGGTACTGTGTCGGGACATTACTGGACCTGAAGTACTGTGTCGGGACATTACTGGACCTGAAGTACTGTGTCGTGATATTACTGGACCTGAAGTACTGTGTCGGGACATTACTGGATACTGCGGTACTGTGTCGGGACATTACTGGATACTGCAGTACTGTGTCGGGACATTACTGGGTACTGCGGTGCTGTGTCGGGACATTACTGGGTACTGCGGTACTGTGTCGGGACATTACTGGACCTGAAGTACTGTGTCGGGACATTACTGGACCTGAAGTACTGTGTCGGGACATTACTGGGTACTGTGGTACTGTGTCGGGACATGACTGGACCTGAAGTACTGTGTCGTGACATTACTGGGTACTGCGGTACTGTGTCGGGACATTACTGGGTACTGCGGTACTGTGTCGGGATATTACTGTACCTTAAGTACTGTGTCGTGACATTACTGGGTACTGCGGTACTGTGTAGTGACATTACTGGGTACTGCGGTACTGTGTCGGGACATTACTGGACCTGAAGTACTGTGTCGGGACATTACTGGACCTGAAGTACTGTGTCGGGACATTACTGGACCTGAAGTACTGTGTCGGGACATTACTGGACCTGAAGTACTGTGTCGGGACATTACTGGATACTGCGGTACTGTGTCGGGACATTACTGGGTACTGCGGTACTGTGTCGGGATATTACTGTACCTTAAGTACTGTGTCGGGACATTACTGGGTACTGCGGTACTGTGTCGGGACATTACTGGATACTGCGGTACTGTGTCGGGACATTGCTGGACCTGAAGTACTGTGTCGGGACATTACTGGGTACTGCGGTACTGTGTAGTGACATTACTGGACCTGAAGTACTGTGTCGGGACATTACTGGACCTGAAGTACTGTGTCGGGACATTACTGGACCTGAAGTACTGTGTCGGGACATTACTGGACCTGAAGTACTGTGTCGGGACATTACTGGACCTGAAGTACTGTGTCGGGACATTACTGGGTACTGCGGTACTGTGTCGGGACATTACTGGACCTGAAGTACTGTGTCGTGACATTACTGGGTACTGCGGTACTATGTCGTGGCATTACTGGGTACTGCGGTACTGTGTCGGGACATTACTGGGTACTGCGGTACTGTGTCGTGATATTACTGGACCTGAAGTACTGTGTCGTGACATGACTGGACCTGAAGTACTGTGTCGGGACATCACTGGGTACTGCGGTACTGTGTCGGGACATTACTGGACCTGAAGTACTGTGTCGTGATATTACTGGATCTGAAGTACTGTGTCGTGACATTACTGGGTACTGTGTCGGGACATTACTGAGTACTGTGGTACTGTGTCGGGACATTACTGGACCTGAAGAACTGTGTCGGGACATTACTGGACCTGAAGTACTGTGTCGTGACATTACTGGACCTGAAGTACTGTGTCGGGACATTACTGGACCGGAAGTACTGCGTCGGGACATTACTGGGTACTGCGGTACTGTGTAGTGACATTACTGGACCTGAAGTACTGTGTCGGGACATTACTGGACCTGAAGTACTGTGTCGGGACATTACTGGACCTGAAGTACTGTGTCGGGACATTACTGGACCTGAAGTACTGTGTCGGGACATTACTGGGTACTGCGGTACTGTGTCGGGACATTACTGGACCTGAATTACTGTGTCGGGACATTACTGGGCCTGAAGTACTGTGTCGTGACATTGCTGGACCTGAAGTACTGTGTCGGGACATTACTGGACCTGAAGTACTGTGTCGTGACATTGCTGGACCTGAAGTACTGTGTCGTGATATTACTGGACCTGAAGTACTGTGTCGGGACATTACTGGGTACCGCGGTACTATGTCGGGACATTACTCGGTACTGCGGTACTGTGTCGGGACATTACTGGGTACTGCGGTACTGTGTCGGGACATTACTGGACCTGAAGTACTGTGTCGTGATATTACTGGACCTGAAGTACTGTGTCGGGACATTACTGGACCTGAAGTACTGTGTCGGGACATTACTGGGTACTGCGGTACTGTGTCGGGATATTACTGGACCTGAAGTACTGTGTCGGGACATTACTGGACCTGAAGTACTGTATCGGGACATTACTGGGTACTGCGGTACTGTGTCGGGACATTACTGGGTACTGCGGTACTGTGTCGGGACATTACTGGATACTGCGATACTGTGTCAGGACATTACTGGGTACTGCGGTACTGTGTCGGGACATTACTGGACCTGAAGTACTGTGTCGTGATATTACTGGACCTGAAGTACTGTATCGGGACATTACTGGGTACTGCGGTACTGTGTCGGGACATTACTGGGTACCGTGGTACTGTGTCGGGACATTACTGGACCTGAAGTACTGTGTCGTGACATTACTGGATACTGCGGTACTGTGTCGGGACATTACTGGACCTGAAGTACTGTGTCGGGACATTACTGGGTACTGCGGTACTGTGTCGGGACATTACTGGACCTGAAGTACTGTGTCGGGACATTACTGGACCTGAAGTACTGTGTCGTGACATTACTGGACCTGAAGTACTATGTCGGGACATTACTGGGCCTGAATTACTGTGTCGTGACATTGCTGGACCTGAAGTACTGTGTCGTGACATTACTGGACCTGATGTACTGTGTCGGGACATCACTGGGTACTGCGGTACTGTGTCGTGACATTACTGGGTACTGCGGTACTGTGTCGGGACATTACTGGGTTCTGCGGTACTGTGTCGGGACATTACTGGACCTGAAGTACTGTGTCGGGACATTACTGAACCTGAAGTACTGTGTCGGGACATTACTGGACCTGAAGTACTGTGTCGTGACATTGCTGGACCTGAAGTACTGTGTCGGGACATTACTGGACCTGAAGTACTGTGTCGTGACATTACTGGACCTGAAGTACTGTGTCGTGACATTACTGGACCTGAAGTACTGTGTCGTGACATTACTGGGTACTGTGGTACTGTGTCGGGACATTACTGGGTACTGCGGTACTGTGTCGGGACATTACTGGACCTGAAGTACTGTGTCGGGACATTACTGGACCTGAAGTACTGTGTCGTGACATTGCTGGACCTGAAGTACTGTGTCGGTACATTACTGGACCTGAAGTACTGTGTCGGGACATTACTGGACCTGAAGTACTGTGTCGTGACATTACTGGACCTGAAGTACTGTGTCGTGACATTACTGGACCTTAAGTACTGTGTCGGGACATTACTGGATACTGCGGTACTGTGTCGGGACATTACTGGGTACTGCGGTACTGTGTCGGGACATTACTGGATACTGCGGTACTGTGTCGGGACATTACTGGGTACTGCGGTACTGTGTCGGGACATTACTGGATACTGCGGTACTGTGTCGGGACATTACTGGACCTGAAGTACTATGTCGGGACATTACTGGACCTGAAGTACTGTGTCGGGACATTACTGGGTACTGTGGTACTGTGTCGGGACATTACTGGACCTGAAGTACTGTGTCGGGACATTACTGGACCTGAAGTACTGTGTCGGGACATTACTGGATACTGCGGTACTGTGTCGGGACATTACTGGACCTGAAGTACTATGTCGGGACATTACTGGACCTGAAATACTGTGTCGGGACATTACTGGGTACTGTGGTACTGTGTCGGGACATTACTGGGCCTGAATTACTGTGTCGGGACATTACTGGACCTGAAGTACTGTGTCGGGAAATTACTGGGTACTGCGGTACTGTGTCGGGACATTACTGGACCTGAAGTACTGTGTCGTGACATTACTGGGTACTGCGGTACTGTGTCGGGACATTACTGGGTACTGCGGTACTGTGTCGGGACATTACTGGGTACTGCGGTACTGTGTAGTGACATTACTGGACCTAGAGTACTATGTCGTGACATTACTGGACCTGAAGTACTTTGTCGGGACATTACTGGGTACTGTGGTACTGTGTCGGGACATTACTGGACCTGAAGTACTGTGTTGGGACATTATTGGACCTGAAGTACTGTGTCGGGACATTACTGGGTACTGTGGTACTGTGTCGGGACATTACTGGACCTGAAGTACTGTATCGTGACATTACTGGGTACTGCGGTACTATGTCGTGACATTACTGGGTACTGCGGTACTGTGTCGGGACATTACTGGGTACTGTGGTACTGTGTCGGGACATTACTGGACCTGAAGTACTGTGTCGTGACATTGCTGGACCTGAAGTACTGTGTCGGGACATTACTGGACCTGAAGTACTGTGTCGTGACATTACTGGGTACTGCGGTACTATGTCGTGACATTACTGGGTACTGCGGTACTGTGTCGGGACATTACTGGGTACTGCGGTACTGTGTCGGGACATTACTGGACCTGAAGTACTGTGTTGGGACATTACTGGACCTGAAGTGCTGTGTCGGGACATTACTGGTTACTGTAGAGCTCGTTGTGATTAATGACATACGCGCTACGCCCTGATGCATCCTGAGAGTACCCAGTGCCTTCATAATCTGACTGCCAGCGACCATCGGGTACCGGTGAAAGGCAGCGGACGTCCCCTGACCTTCTGTCAGTCCGCTCCAGTGGTACAGCGGCGGGCGGCCGCGGCGAAAAACTGGCTCAGTTTGTCTCGTCTCCGCGGACGAATGCCGGTTAGAGTGACTGCGGCCGGACTTTGCGGCGAGGTGCTGATGTATTTGCAGGTCACCTGGTCGACATTGGTAACCGATAATCGGGGATGCCAGTCGTCGCCGGAGCACGTCCGTAGGACAGATAGCTGCAGCGAAGCAGCACAAAGCCGGAAAGAACGACAGCGAGTTGAATCACGACGCAAAAATGTCGCGTTTCGATGTCGGTGATTTATAAGCACTGCTCCGGCTGCCGAGATGTACTACAATGTCAGATCAAAACATTTCGTCAAAATGAAACACTGCAGACAGACGGCATATACTTCGATATGACAGCGCAGATTTAAAAGTGACGTCTTGTCTTCAGTCTTGGTTTTATTAACTGGAAGAGTTACATCAGAAACTCTTGATGGATAAATGTGTATAGTTCTGTCACTTGCTGAATACTCACAATGTATTAATATCATGGCCAGCCAGCACAGAAACAGTTTATAAGACGTCGCGTTGTTAGCAAGGCTCTAAGTGCAGCGAACAGCGGGTGGCCGCCTGCCGATAAAGGCTGTTCATGCATAAAGAAACAGTTGAGCAAGATCGAGCGCGGACTGGTCTACCGGGCTGGCCGCCGGCGGCGGCGGCGGCGCGGCGGCGGCTGGCTGGCCGTCGGCGGGGGGCGCGGCGGCGGCGCGGTGCGGTGCGGTGCGGTGCGGTGCGGTGCGGTGCGGTGCGGTGCGGTGCGGTGTGGTGTGGTGTGGTGTGGTGTGGTGTGGTGTGGTGTGGTGTGGTGCGGTGCGGTGCGGTGCGGTGCTGCATGTTTCGGCGGTCAGTGGTGCGGGAGAGGACACCAGATGGACCTGCTGCCCGGCCCCCGGGCACAGCGGCCGCCGCCGTCCCGATCCGGCGGTCACTGGCACAGGTCAGCTGTGACCTGAGACCAGTGACGTCACTGAAACAGGTCAGCTGTGACGTCTAACGTCACTGGCACACGGCCGGCTGTGACGTCAGACCAGTGACCTCAGCGGTGCCGACCGATCTCCAATGGAACTGTGACCCGTCTGTCACCGGGTCTCCCAGGAACTGTGACCCGTCTGTCACCGGGTCTCCCGGGAACTGTGACCCGTCTGTCACCGGGTCTCCCGGGAACTGTGACCCGTCTGTCACCGGGTCTCCCAGGAACTGTGACCCGTCTGTCACCGGGTCTCCCGGGAACTATGACCCGTCTGTCACCGGGTCTCCCGGGAACTGTGACCCGTCTGTCACCGGGTCTCCCGGGAACTGTGACCCGTCTGTCACCGGGTCTCCCGGTAACTGTAACCCGTCTGTCACCGGGTCTCCCGGGAACTGTGACCCGTCTGTCACCGGGTCTCCCGGGAACTGTGACCCGTCTGTCACCGGGTCTCCCGGGAACTGTAACCCGTCTGTCACCGGGTCTCCCGGGAACTGTGACCCGTCTGTCACCGGGTCTCCCGGGAACTGTGACCCGTCTGTCACCGGGTCTCCCGGTAACTGTAACCCGTCTGTCACCGGGTCTCCCGGTAACTGTAACCCGTCTGTCACCGGGTCTCCCGGGAACTGTGACCCGTCTGTCACCGGGTCTCCCGGGAACTGTGACCCGTCTGTCACCGGGTCTCCCGGGAACTGTAACCCGTCTGTCACCGGGTCTCCCGGGAACTGTGACCCGTCTGTCACCGGGTCTCCCGGGAACTGTGACCCGTCTGTCACCGGGTCTCCCGGGAACTGTGACCCGTCTGTCACCGGGTCTTCCGGGAACTGTGACCCGTCTGTCACCGGGTCTCCCGGGAACTGTGACCCGTCTGTCACCGGGTCTCCCGGGAACTGTGACCCGTCTGTCACCGGGTCTTCCGGGAACTGTGACCCGTCTGTCACCGGGTCTCCCGGTAACTGTGACCCGTCTGTCACCGGGTCTCCCGGGAACTGTGACCCGTCTGTCACCGGGTCTTCCGGGAACTGTGACCCGTCTGTCACCGGGTCTCCCGGGAACTGTAACCCGTCTGTCACCGGGTCTCCCGGGAACTGTGACCCGTCTGTCACCGGGTCTCCCGGGAACTGTGACCCGTCTGTCACCGGGTCTTCCGGGAACTGTGACCCGTCTGTCACCGGGTCTCCCGGGAACTGTGACCCGTCTGTCACCGGGTCTCCCGGGAACTGTGACCCGTCTGTCACCGGATCTCCCGGGAACTGTGACCCGTCTGTCACCGGGTCTCCCAGGAACTGTGACCCGTCTGTCACCGGGTCTCCCGGGAACTGTGACCCGTCTGTCACCGGGTCTCCCGGGAACTGTGACCCGTCTGTCACCGGGTCTCCCAGGAACTGTGACCCGTCTGTTACCGGGTCTCCCGGGAACTGTGACCCGTCTGTCACCGGGTCTCCCGGGAACTGTGACCCGTCTGTCACCGGGTCTCCCGGGAACTGTGACCCGTCTGTCACCGGGTCTCCCGGGAACTGTGACCCGTCTGTCACCGGGTCTCCCGGGAACTGTGACCCGTCTGTCACCGGGTCTCCCGGGAACTGTGACCCGTCTGTCACCGGGTCTCCCGGGAACTGTGACCCGTCTGTCACCGGGTCTCCCGGGAACTGTGACCCGTCTGCCACCGGGTCTCCGTGTCCTCGCTCCGGTCAGCTGGTCCCATGTCTGTCATCCCTGTACAGAGTCGGCATCTGTCACTGACCCCGCGGGCTCCAGTCAGCTGGTCCCATGTCTGTCATCCCTGATGTCCGTACAGAGTCGGTATCTGTCACTGTCCCCGCGGGCTCCAGTCAGCTGGTCCCATGTCTGTCATCCCTGATGTCCGTACAGAGTCGGTATCTGTCACTGACCCCGCGGGCTCCAGTCAGCTGGTCCCATGTCTGTCATCCCTGTCTGTCATCCCTGTCCGTACAGAGTCGGTATCTGTCACTGACCCCGCGGGCTCCAGTCAGCTGGTCCCATGTCTGTCATCCCTGATGTCCGTACAGAGTCGGTATCTGTCACTGACCCCGCGGGCTCCAGTCAGCTGGTCCCATGTCTGTCAGCCCTGTCTGTCATCCCTGTCCGTACGGAGTCGGTATCTGTCATTGTCCCCGCGGGCTCCAGTCAGCTGGTCCCATGTCTGTCATCCCTGATGTCCGTACAGAGTCGGTATCTGTCACTGACCCCGCGGGCTCCAGTCAGCTGGTCCCATGTCTGTCATCCCTGTCTGTCATCCCTGTCCGTACAGAGTCGGTATCTGTCACTGACCCCGCGGGCTCCAGTCAGCTGGTCCCATGTCTGTCATCCCTGTCTGTCATCCCTGATGTCCGTACAGAGTCGGTATCTGTCACTGACCCCGCGGGCTCCAGTCAGCTGGTCCCATGTCTGTCATCCCTGATGTCCGTACAGAGTCGGTATCTGTCACTGTCCCCGCGGGCTCCAGTCAGCTGGTCCCATGTCTGTCATCCCTGTATGTCATCTCTGATGTCCGTACAGAGTCGGTATCTGTCACTGACCCCGCGGGCTCCAGTCAGCTGGTCCCATGTCTGTCATCCCTGCCTGTCATCCCTGTCCGTACAGAGTCGGTATCTGTCACTGACCCCGCGGGCTCCAGTCAGCTGGTCCCATGTCTGTCATCCCTGTCTGTCATCCCTGTCCGTACAGAGTCGGTATCTGTCACTGACCCCGCGGGCTCCAGTCAGCTGGTCCCATGTCTGTCATCCCTGTCTGTCATCCCTGTCCGTACAGAGTCGGTATCTGTCACTGACCCCGCGGGCTCCAGTCAGCTGGTCCCATGTCTGTCATCCCTGTCTGTCATCCCTGTCCGTACAGAGTCGGTATCTGTCACTGACCCCGCGGGCTCCAGTCAGCTGGTCCCATGTCTGTCATCCCTGTATGTCATCCCTGATGTCCGTACAGAGTCGGTATCTGTCACTGACCCCGCGGGCTCCAGTCAGCTGGTCCCATGTCTGTCATCCCTGATGTCCGTACAGAGTCGGTATCTGTCACTGTCCCCGCGGGCTCCGGTCAGCTGGTCCCATGTCTGTCATCCCTGTCTGTCATCCCTGTCCGTACAGAGTCGGTATCTGTCACTGACCCCGCGGGCTCCAGTCAGCTGGTCCCATGTCTGTCATCCCTGTCTGTCATCCCTGTCCGTACAGAGTCGGTATCTGTCACTGACCCCGCGGGCTCCAGTCAGCTGGTCCCATGTCTGTCATCCCTGTCTGTCATCCCTGTCCGTACAGAGTCGGTATCTGTCACTGACCCCGCGGGCTCCAGTCAGCTGGTCCCATGTCTGTCATCCCTGTCTGTCATCCCTGTCCGTACAGAGTCGGTATCTGTCACTGACCCCGCGGGCTCCAGTCAGCTGGTCCCATGTCTGTCATCCCTGTCTGTCATCCCTGTCCGTACAGAGTCGGTATCTGTCACTGACCCCGCGGGCTCCAGTCAGCTGGTCCCATGTCTGTCATCCCTGTCCGTACAGAGTCGGTATCTGTCACTGACCCCGCGGGCTCCAGTCAGCTGGTCCCATGTCTGTCATCCCTGTCTGTCATCCCTGTCCGTACAGAGTCGGTATCTGTCACTGACCCCGCGGGCTCCAGTCAGCTGGTCCCATGTCTGTCATCCCTGTCTGTCATCCCTGTCCGTACAGAGTCGGTATCTGTCACTGACCCCGCGGGCTCCAGTCAGCTGGTCCCATGTCTGTCATCCCTGTCTGTCATCTCTGATGTCCGTACAGAGTCGGTATCTGTCACTGACCCCGCGGGCTCCAGTCAGCTGGTCCCATGTCTGTCATCCCTGTCTGTCATCCCTGTCCGTACAGAGTCGGTATCTGTCACTGACCCCGCGGGCTCCAGTCAGCTGGTCCCATGTCTGTCATCCCTGATGTCCGTACAGAGTCGGTATCTGTCACTGACCCCGTGGGCTCCAGTCAGCTGGTCCCATGTCTGTCATCCCTGTCTGTCATCCCTGATGTCCGTACAGAGTCGGTATCTGTCACTGACCCCGCGGGCTCCAGTCAGCTGGTCCCATGTCTGTCATCCCTGATGTCCGTACAGAGTCGGTATCTGTCACTGTCCCCGCGGGCTCCAGTCAGCTGGTTCCATGTCTGTCATCCCTGTCTGTCATCCCTGATGTCCGTACAGAGTCGGTATCTGTCACTGACCCCGCGGGCTCCAGTCAGCTGGTCCCATGTCTGTCATCCCTGTCTGTCATCCCTGTCCGTACAGAGTCGGTATCTGTCACTGACCCCGCGGGCTCCAGTCAGCTGGTCCCATGTCTTTCATCCCTGTCTGTCATCCCTGATGTCCGTACAGAGTCGGTATCTGTCACTGTCCCCGCGGGCTCCAGTCAGCTGGTCCCATGTCTGTCATCCCTGTCCGTACAGAGTCGGTATCTGTCACTGACCCCGCGGGCTCCAGTCAGCTGGTCCCATGTCTGTCATCCCTGTCTGTCATCCCTGATGTCCGTACAGAGTCGGTATCTGTCACTGACCCCGCGGGCTCCAGTCAGCTGGTCCCATGTCTGTCATCCCTGTCTGTCATCCCTGTCCGTACAGAGTCGGTATCTGTCACTGAACCCGCGGGCTCCGGTCAGCTGGTCCCCATGTCTGTCATCCCTGTCTGTCATCCCTGATGTCCGTACAGAGTCGGTATCTGTCACTGACCCCGCGGGCTCCGGTCAGCTGGTCCCCATGTCTGTCATCCCTGTCTGTCATCCCTGATGTCCGTACAGAGTCGGTATCTGTCACTGACCCCGCGGGCTCCAGTCAGCTGGTCCCATGTCTGTCATCCCTGTCTGTCATCCCTGTCCGTACAGAGTCGGTATCTGTCACTGACCCCGCGGGCTCCAGTCAGCTGGTCCCATGTCTGTCATCCCTGTCTGTCATCCCTGTCCGTACAGAGTCGGTATCTGTCACTGACCCCGCGGGCTCCAGTCAGCTGGTCCCATGTCTGTCATCCCTGTCTGTCATCCCTGTCCGTACAGAGTCGGTATCTGTCACTGACCCCGCGGGCTCCGGTCAGCTGGTCCCCATGTCTGTCATCCCTGTCCGTACAGAGTCGGTATCTGTCACTGACCCCGCGGGCTCCAGTCAGCTGGTCCCATGTCTGTCATCCCTGTCTGCCATCCCTGATGTCCGTACAGAGTCGGTATCTGTCACTGACCCCGCGGGCTCCAGTCAGCTGGTCCCATGTCTGCCATCCCTGTCTGTCATCCCTGATGTCCGTACAGAGTCGGTATCTGTCACTGACCCCGCGGGCTCCAGTCAGCTGGTCCCATGTCTGTCATCCCTGTCTGTCACCCCTGATGTCCGTACAGAGTCGGTATCTGTCACTGACCCCGCGGGCTCCAGTCAGCTGGTCCCATGTCTGTCATCCCTGATGTCCGTACGGAGTCGGTATCTGTCACTGTCCCCGCGGGCTCCAGTCAGCTGGTCCCCATGTCTGTCATCCCTGATGTCCGTACAGAGTCGGTATCTGTCACTGACCCCGCGGGCTCCAGTCAGCTGGTCCCATGTCTGCCATCCCTGTCTGTCATCCCTGATGTCCGTACAGAGTCGGTATCTGTCACTGACCCCGCGGGCTCCAGTCAGCTGGTCCCATGTCTGTCATCCCTGTCTGTCATCCCTGTCCGTACAGAGTCGGTATCTGTCACTGACCCCGCGGGCTCCAGTCAGCTGGTCCCATGTCTGTCATCCCTGATGTCCGTACGGAGTCGGTATCTGTCACTGTCCCCGCGGGCTCCAGTCAGCTGGTCCCATGTCTGTCATCCCTGTCTGTCATCCCTGTCCGTACGGAGTCGGTATCTGTCACTGTCCCCGCGGGCTCCAGTCAGCTGGTCCCATGTCTGTCATCCCTGTCTGTCATCCCTGTCCGTACAGAGTCGGTATCTGTCACTGACCCCGCGGGCTCCAGTCAGCTGGTCCCATGTCTGTCACCCCTGATGTCCGTACAGAGTCGGTATCTGTCACTGACCCCGCGGGCTCCAGTCAGCTGGTCCCATGTCTGTCATCCCTGATGTCCGTACAGAGTCGGTATCTGTCACTGACCCCGCGGGCTCCAGTCAGCTGGTCCCATGTCTGTCATCCCTGTCTGTCATCCCTGTCCGTACAGAGTCGGTATCTGTCACTGACCCGCGGGCTCCAGTCAGCTGGTCCCATGTCTGTCACCCCTGATGCCCGTACAGAGTCGGTATCTGTCACTGACCCCGCGGGCTCCGGTCAGCTGGTCCCATGTCTGTCACCCCTGATGTCCGTACAGAGTCGGTATCTGTCACTGACCCCGCGGGCTCCAGTCAGCTGGTCCCATGTCTGTCACCCCTGATGTCCGTACAGAGTCGGTATCTGTCACTGACCCCGCGGGCTCCGGTCAGCTGGTCCCATGTCTGTCACCCCTGATGTCCGTACAGAGTCGGTATCTGTCACTGACCCCGCGGGCTCCAGTCAGCTGGTCCCATGTCTGTCATCCCTGTCTGTCACCCCTGATGTGCGTACAGAGTCGGTATCTGTCACTGACCCCGCGGGCTCCAGTCAGCTGGTCCCATGTCTGTCATCCCTGTCTGTCACCCCTGATGTGCGTACAGAGTCGGTATCTGTCACTGACCCCGCGGGCCACGATTTGCCGTCCAGTGCTGCTGAAATGTACCCATGACGGCTCGCATTGACTGCCTCATTGGACATTGAACTCTGCCTTGGAACGAGACGTGGCTGTGCACCTCGAATGATGTACGGCATCTGACCATCAACTACATATGTACAAAACATACTCATAAATGAGACATCAGCGAGAACGCCGAAAGGGGTGAATTAAGCGCCAACCGTCGAGGATGAAGGGAAAGAAGGCCCTGGGTCTACACAGAGAGCCGGGAAATAAGGCCCTGGGTCTACACAGAGAGCCGGGAAATAAGGCCCTGGGTCTACACAGAGAGCCGCCGCTCTGGTGTGAAAGGTGTAACGCAAAGTGCGGCTCCCCGACAGCGCCCCTGAGCAACTGCTATTCCTACTGGATGCGGGCGTCAGAGTTTCCATATTATTCGTGTAGTACCGACACGTTTGTTTATCTGTTTATCAGCGACCAGCTCTACCCTACACCACTTTCTATTTAAACTCTGTGTTCTATACTTATAGGTGCGTTTTCAATTCCAGTATCTGCGTGTGTTCCAATGACTTTCTGTTCTAGCATGTTAATGTGTGTTTGATCGGCCATTGATTTGTTGCGCGAATATTTCCTACATGATTTGTTTCTGCACGTTTCAAACGCATTTCTGTAGCAGGCTGTTGATGTTTGTTTTAGACGACTTTCTGGTGCTGTTTTCGTTGGTGCTGTTTCAGTCTGTTGATATTTGTTTCAGACGAGTTTCTGTACCAGCCTGGCTCGACGGCGCTGCGTCTGGCGTTCCGCACGGACGCCTTCAACTTACACAGCGGCTTCCACATCCGCTACGAGCTGCTGCAGACGTGCCGCGCACCCTACGCCAACCCGATGCCAACGGCGATCCCCGGCTCGGGCGGCGCACTCTGTTACACCAAGGTGACCAACCAGAAGGGCACCATCAACACGCCCTACTACCCCAAAAACTACCCCAACGAGGTGGACTGCGTCTACGAGTTCGAGAGGTGAGCAGGCTCGAGTTTGAGAGCGATTCGATCGGTGGGCGCGAGGGACTGTACAACCTTTGTATCTGTCTTCAACGCTGCCTGTGATCCGGCCATTGGTTTCGGCCCTGACACACATGCAGCCGTCCTCGGCAGTGATCGCCTTACTCCCGTCATCGGCACTGGCCTTCTAACCTGCATAGGCGGATATTATCGCACACTACGTCCGGCTGCTGGCGGCATCTCCCTCCCCGCGTCCAGCTGCAGCTCGCTGAGATAGTATCTGACACGTGTGCCTCCCCCACAGGACGGTATATGACGTGTGCCTCCCCCACAGGACGGTATATGGCGTGTGCCTCCCCCACAGGACGGTATCTGACGTGTGCCACATGACGGTATCTGACGTGTGCCTCTTCCCTCACAGGATGGTATCTGACGTGTGCCTCTTCCCTCACAGGACGGTATCTGACGTGTGCCTCAGGACGGTATCTGACGTGTGCCTCAGGACGGTATCTGACGTGTGCCTCAGGACAGTATCTGACGTGTGCCTCAGGACGGTATCTGACGTGTGCCTCAGGACGGTATCTGACGTGTGCCTCCTCCCGACAGGACGGTATCTGACGTGTGCCTCCTCCCGACAGGACGGTATCTGACGTGTGCCTCCTCCCGACAGGACGGTATCTGACGTGTGCCTCCTCCCGACAGGACGGTATCTGACGTGTGCCACAGGATGGTATCTGACGTGTGCCTCCCCCACAGGACGGTATCTTACGTGTGCCTCAGGACGGTATCTGACGTGTGCCTCAGGACGGTATCTGACGTGTGCCTCCTCCCGACAGGACGGTATCTGACGTGTGCCACAGGATGGTATCTGACGTGTGCCTCCCCCACAGGACGGTATCTTACGTGTGCCTCAGGACGGTATCTGACGTGTGCCTCAGGACGGTATCTGACGTGTGCCTCCTCCCGACAGGACGGTATCTGATGTGTGCCTCCTCCCGACAGGACGGTATCTGACGTGTGCCACAGGATGGTATCTGACGTGTGCCTCCCCCACAGGACGGTATCTTACGTGTGCCTCAGGACGGTATCTGACGTGTGCCTCAGGACGGTATCTGACGTGTGCCTCCTCCCGACAGGACGGTATCTGATGTGTGCCTCCTCCCGACAGGACGGTATCTGACGTGTGCCACAGGATGGTATCTGACGTGTGCCTCCCCCACAGGACGGTATCTTACGTGTGCCTCAGGACGGTATCTGACGTGTGCCTCAGGACGGTATCTGACGTGTGCCTCCTCCCGACAGGACGGTATCTGACGTGTGCCACAGGATGGTATCTGACGTGTGCCTCTTCCCTCACAGGACGGTATCTGATGTGTGCCACAGGACGGTATCTGACGTGTGCCACAGGACGGTATCTGACGTGTGCCTCTTCCCCCACAGGACGGTATCTGACGTGTGCCACAGGACGGTATCTGACGTGTGCCTCTTCCCCCACAGGACGGTATCTGACGTGTGCCTCTTCCCACACAGGACGGTATCTGGCGTGTGCCTCCTCCCGACAGGACGGTATCTGACGTGTGCCTCCTCCCCACAGGACGGTATCTGACGTGTGCCTCTTCCCTCACAGGACGGTATCTGACGTGTGCCTCCTCCCCACAGGGCGGTATCTGACGTGTGCCTCCTCCCCACAGGACGGTATCTGACGTGTGCCTCCTCCCCACAGGGCGGTATCTGACGTGTTCCTCTTCCCCACAGGACGGTATCTGACGTGTGCCTCCTCCCGACAGGACGGTATCTGACGTGTGCCTCTTCCCCCACAGGACGGTATCTGACGTGTGCCTCCTCCCCACAGGACGGTATCTGACGTGTGCCTCTTCCCTCACAGGACGGTATCTGACGTGTGCCTCCTCCCGACAGGACGGTATCTGACGTGTGCCACAGGATGGTATCTGACGTGTGCCTCTTCGCTCACAGCACGGTATCTGATGTGTGCCTCCTCCCCACAGGACGGTATCTGACGTGTGCCTCCTCCCCACAGGATGGTATCTGACGTGTGCCTCTTCCCTCACAGCACGCTATCTGACGTGTGCCTCTTCCCCCACAGGACGGCATCTGACGTGTGCCTCCTCCCGACAGGACGGTATCTGACGTGTGCCTCTTCCCCCACAGGACGGTATCTGACGTGTGCCTCCTCCCGACAGGACGGTGTCTGACGTGTGCCACAGGAGGGTATCTGACGTGTGCCTCAGGACGGTATCTGACGTGTGCCTCAGGACGGTATCTGACGTGTGCCACAGGAGGGTATCTGACGTGTGCCACAGGAGAGTATCTGACGAGTGCCACAGGACGGTATCTGACGTGTGCCTCCTCCCGACAGGACGGTATCTGACGTGTGCCACAGGACGGTATCTGACGTGTGCCTCCTCCCGACAGTACGGTATCTGACGTGTGCCTCCTCCCGACAGGACGGTATCTGACATGTGCCACAGGATGGTATCTGACGTGTGCCACAGGACGGTATCTGACGTGTGCCTCCTCCCGACAGGACGGTATCTGACGTGTGCCTCTTCCCTCACAGGACGGTATCTGATGTGTGCCACAGGACGGTATCTGACGTGTGCCACAGGACGGTATCTGACGTGTGCCTCCTCCCGACAGGACGGTATCTGACGTGTGCCTCTTCCCTCACAGGACGGTATCTGATGTGTGCCACAGGACGGTATCTGACGTGTGCCACAGGACGGTATCTGACGTGTGCCACAGGACGGTATCTGACGTGTGCCTCTTCCCCCACAGGACGGTATCTGACGTGTGCCTCTTCCCGACAGGACGGTATCTGACGTGTGCCTCCTCCCCACAAGACGGTATCTGACGTGTGCCACAGGACGGTATCTGACGTGTGCCTCTTCCCTCACAGGACGGTATCTGACGTGTGCCACAGGACGGTATCTGACGTGTGCCTCAGGACGGTATCTGACGTGTGCTTCCTCCCGACAGGACGGTATCTGACGTGTGCCTCCTCCCGACATGACGGTATCTGACGTGTGCCACAGGACGGTATCTAACGTGTGCCTCTTCCCTCACAGCACGGTATCTGACGTGTGCCTCCTCCCGACAGGACGGTATCTGACGTGTGCCACAGGACGGTATCTGACGTGTGCCTCAGGACGGTATCTGACGTGTGCCACAGGACGGCATCTGACGTGTGCCTCTTCCCTCACAGGACGGTATCTGACGTGTGCCTCAGGACGGTATCTGACGTGTGCCACAGGACGGTATCTGACGTGTGCCTCCTCCCGACAGGACGGTATCTGACGTGTGCCTCTTCCCTCACAGGACGGTATCTGACGTGTGCCTCCTCCCGACAGGACGGTATCTGACGTGTGCCACAGGACGGTATCTGACGTGTGCCTCCTCCCGACAGGACGGTATCTGACGTGTGTCTCTTCCCTCACAGCACGGTATCTGATGTGTGCCTCCTCCCGACAGGACGGTATCTGACGTGTGCCACAGGACGGTATCTGACGTGTGCCTCAGGACGGTGTCTGACGTGTGCCACAGGACGGCATCTGACGTGTGCCTCTTCCCTCACAGGACGGTATCTGACGTGTGCCTCAGGACGGTATCTGACGTGTGCCACAGGACGGTATCTGACGTGTGCCTCCTCCCGACAGGACGGTATCTGACGTGTGCCACAGGACGGTATCTGACGTGTGCCTCAGGACGGTATCTGACGTGTGCCACAGGACGGTATCTGACGTGTGCCTCTTCCCTCACAGGACGGTATCTGACGTGTGCCTCCTCCCGACAGGACGGTATCTGACGTGTGCCTCCTCCCCACAAGACGGTATCTGACGTGTGCCACAGGACGGTATCTGACGTGTGCCTCCTCCCGACAGGACGGTATCTGACGTGTGCCACAGGACGGTATCTGACGTGTGCCTCAGGACGGTATCTGACGTGTGCCACAGGACGGTATCTGACGTGTGCCTCTTCCCTCACAGGACGGTATCTGACGTGTGCCTCCTCCCGACAGGACGGTATCTGACGTGTGCCACAGGACGGTATCTGACGTGTGCCTCTTCCCTCACAGCACGGTATCTGATGTGTGCCTCCTCCCGACAGGACGGTATCTGACGTGTGCCACAGGACGGTATCTGACGTGTTCCACAGGGCGGTATTTGACGTGTGCCTCCTCCCGACAGGACGGTATCTGACGTGTGCCACAGGACGGTATCTGACGTGTTCCACAGGACGGTATCTGATGTGTGCCTCCTCCCGACAGGACGGTATCTGACGTGTGCCACAGGACGTTATCTGACGTGTGCCTCTTCCCTCACAGCACGGTATCTGATGTGTGCCTCCTCCCGACAGGACGGTATCTGACGTGTGCCACAGGACGGTATCTGACGTGTGCCACAGGACGGTATCTGACGTGTGCCTCAGGACGGTATCTGACGTGTGCATCTTCCCCGACAGGACGGTATCTGACGTGTGCCACAGGACGGTATCTGACGTGTGCCTCAGGACGGTATCTGACGTGTGCCACAGGACGGTATCTGACGTGTGCCACAGGACGGTATCTGACGTGTGCCTCTTCTCCCACAGGACGGTATCTGACGTGTGCCACAGGACGGTATCTGACGTGTGCCTCCTCCCCACAGGACGGTATCTGACGTGTGCCTCCTCCCCACAGGACGGTATCTGACGTGTTCCTCCTCCCGACAGGAGGGTATCTGACGTGTGCGTCCTCCCCCCCCCCCCCCAGGACGGTATCTGACGTGTGCCTCTTCCCCCACAGGAGGGTATCTGACGTGTGCCTCTTCCCCCACAGGACGGTATCTGACGTGTTCCTCCTCCACGACAGGACGGCATCTGACGTGTGCCTCTTCCCTCACAGGACGGTATCTGACGTGTGCCTCTTCCCCCACAGGACGGTATCTGACGTGTGCCTCCTCCCGACAGGATGGTATCTGACGTGTGCCACAGGAGGGTATCTGACGTGTGCCTCAGGACGGTATCTGACGTGTGCCACAGGACGGTATCTGACGTGTGCCACAGGACGGCATCTGACGTGTGCCTCTTCCCCCACAGGACGGTATCTGACGTGTGCCTCTTCCCTCACAGGACGGTATCTGACGTGTGCCTCAGGACGGTATCTGACGTGTGCCTCAGGACGGTATCTGACGTGTGCCTCCTCCCGACAGGACGGTATCTGACGTGTGCCTCCTCCCGACAGGAGGGTATCTGACGTGTGCCACAGGACGGTATCTGACGTGTGCCACAGGACGGTATCTGACGTGTGCCTCCTCCCGACAGGACGGTATCTGACGTGTGCCTCTCCACACAGGACGGTATCTGACGTGTGCCTCCTCCCGACAGGAACAACTCGTTGGTGTGCGGCGTACGGATGCGGTCGGGGGAGTTTGAACTGCAGGAACCCTTCAAGTCGCCGTTCGGCGGCGCCTGCACAGACTTTTTCCACTGTCCCGGCTGTGGCTACCTGTGCGGCTCAGTCGAGTACTCGTGTGAGTATGTCCGGCCACCACGGAGGAGGGCCGTCCACTGGTCCGAGGGAGCGTGTCAGATGTGGTGGGGTGAAGTGGTGCGGAGGAGGGCGGCCCACTGGTCCGAGGGAGCGTGTCAGATGTGGTGGGGTGAAGTGGTGCGGAGGAGGGCGGCCCACTGGTCCGAGGGAGCGTGTCAGATGTGGTGGGGTGAAGTGGTGACGTGGGAACCAAATATGGTTACCCTCCCTCTGCAGTACCACCACCCTCCCTCTGCAGTACCACCACCCTCCCTCTGCAGTACCGCCACCCTCCCTCTGCAGTACCACCACCCTCCCTCTGCAGTACCACCACCCTCCCTCTGCAGTACCGCCACCCTCCCTCTGCAGTACCACCACCCTCCCTCTGCAGTACCACCACCCTCCCTCTGCAGTACCACCACCCTCCCTCTGCAGTACCACCACCCTCCCTCTGCAGTACCACCACCCTCCCTCTGCAGTACCGCCACCCTCCCCCTGCAGTACCACCACCCTCCCTCTGCAGTAGCGGCGGCACGTTCGGCCGGCCCGGGACGCCGGAGAGCCGCCACTCGGCCGCCTGTGTGCAGTGCAATCCATCCGCAGCCGATTCACGACCTGATAGCGAACCAGACGGAGTTGAAAGTGACGTTGCAGCTCTCAATCTCCACACCCACCCCCATCCCCTCCTCCTCCGACATCCGGGCCCTGACCCCTCCCCCATCCCCTCCTCCTCCGATATCCAGGCCCTGACCCCTCCCCTCCTCTTCCGACATCCAGGCCCTGACCGCTCCCCCATCCCCTCCTCCGACATCTGGGCCCTGACCCCTCCCCTCCTCCTCCCACATCCGGGCCCTGACCCCTCCCCATCCACTCCGGACGTACGCTATCCGGGTCCCTCCCCTCCGGACGTCCGATATCCGGGCCCTGACCCCTCCGCCATCCCCTCCTCCTCCGACATCCCTCCCCACCCCCTCCAGACCTTCGACATCCGAGCCCAGGACCCTTCCCCATCCTTTTCCTTCACCCGCCGTCCTGTCTCCCCCTCCCTTTCCTTCACCCGCCGTCCTGTCTCCCCTCCCCGTCTCACCGTCGTCCCGTCTCCCTTCCCCGCCGTCCCGTCTCCTCTCCCCTCTCCGCCGTCCCGTCTCCCTTCCCCGCCGTCCCGTATCCTCTCCCTTCCCCGCCGTCCCGTCTCCTCTCCCCGCCGTCCAGTCTTCCTTCCCGCCGTCCCGTCTCCTCTCCCCGCCGTCCCGTCTCCCTTCTCCGCCGTCCCGTCTCCCTTCCCCGCCGTCCCGTCTCCCCTTCCCGCCGTCCCGTCTCCCTTCCCGCCGTCCCGTCTCCCTTCCCGCCTCCCGTCTCCCTTCCCGCCGTCCCGTCTCCTCTCCCAGCCGTCCCGTCTCCTCTCCCCGCCGTCCCGTCTCTCTTCCCCGCCGTCCCGTCTCCTCTCCCCTCCCCGCCGTCCCGTCTCCTCTCCCTTCCCTGCCGTCCCGTCTCCTCTCCCCTCCCGCCGTCCCGTCTCCCTTCCCCGCCGTCCCGTCTCCCTTCCCCGCCGTCCCGTATTCCTTCCCCCGTCCCGTCTCCCCTCCCCGCCATCCCGTCTCCCCTCCCCGCCGTTCCGCTGCCGCCCCGACCTGACCCGCCGCCGGCACTGCGCCGCTCGGCGGCGGCGGCGGCGGAGCGGCGTCGTGACCGCGCGGCAGTGGCCTGCATCGAAATCAGCCGGCGTTGGCCGCCGCCGGGCGGTGCGGTGATATCATACGGCGCGCGGTCCGGCGGGGCCACCGCCGTGAGCTGCAGCCAAACTACGGCAGCAGCTCGGCCGCCCGCTCAGCAGGACAGCGCCGCGGGCCGGTGCCGCCGCTGATGGTAGCGAGGATGTGGGCGGTCCGGCCCGTTACCCGGCAGAGCCAACCGAATCACTTCCTGTCCAGGCGAGGTCAATGTCGGGTCGGCCGGCCGCGGTCCCCTGCTCCTGATCAAACAGATACCGCTGGACAGGGCCGGTGACAAGGCTGGGTCAGACGTCATTTCCACTGTATATCCTCATATGTTACCATCCCGCCGGCATCTTCGAAGCATTACAACTTGATAACGATCCTTTAATGGGTGATGTAATCCCCAAGGCTCGTGCGACGTCTCACCAAAGCCGTTATTCAAGGGACTGCCTATTTGGGTCCCTGATTGACCATTACTCCCAGCGACAATAGCCAATAGCCATGTCCACCGTAGGGATACGTATATCCCGGCGTTGGCCGCTGTCGCTGACGTAGCGGTGTATACGTTTACGTGGATGTGTCGTGTGTGGCGTGTCACGGTGTATCCGGATTGTGATGCAGTGCCCGCTGAGGCTGGTGCAGGGCTGTAGTGCAGCGGCCGGCCGCGCGTCTCTGACCGGGCGCCATCGCTCGTCTGTCTGTCTGTCTGTCGCGCTGCAGGGGTGGCCAGGTTCCAGCCGAACGCCACTGCCATCATGTTCCACTTTCACTCGGACGAGGCGGATACCAGCAAGGGCTTCATGGCGTCGTTCGAGCAGATTTACGACTGCGATTGAGGGCGCCGCTGGCGCCGCCCAGCGGCCAGAGCGGCAACCATCCGGCGACGGCGGCGGCGGCGGCGGCGGCGGCGGCGGCGGCGGCGGCGGTCGTGATCGTGGTCCCTCTCGATCTCGGTCGCCAGGGAGTGGCGACCGGGCCCGGTCCGCCGCGCGTGATCGCCCGACAGTGCTGCACGGGGCCACGGACGAGTGCAACGGACGGGCCGAGGGACACCCGTACGAGCCGGAGTGTCCGCCGAGCGGTCGCGGCGGCCGAGTGCCCCGAGTGCTTCGGGAGAGCTTCGGGAGTGCCCCGGGGGAGTGACATGAGAGTGACGGGATGGGAGAGGAGACAAGGAGACAAGGAGAGACGTGTGTCGGTCGGCGTGCGGTCTCTCTCGGAGCCTACAGGTCCGACTCAGCTCAGACCGTATCGCGAGCAGACTGAGAACGTCGCCACAGTCAGCCAGCGGGCGCGGACGCTGAGTCGAACTGATCAGCCTGACGCCGGGCCGCGGACCAGGGGACAGTGACGGCGTGACGGTGGTGGTGACGTTGAACTGATCAGCCTGACGCCGGGCCGCGGCACCAGGGGACAGTGACGGCGTGACGGTGGTGGTGACGTTGAACTGATCAGCCTGACGCCGGGCCGCGGCACCAGGGGACAGTGACGGCGTGACGGTGGTGGTGACAGGACTCTGGTGTGGTGGTGAGCCCCGTCCCGCGGCACCAGTGACGGCGTGACGGTGGTGGTGACGTCGAACTGATCAGCCTGACGCCGGGACGCGGCACCAGGGACGGTGACGGCGTGACGGTGGTGGTGACAGGACTCTGGTGTGGTGGTGAGCCCCGTCCCGCGGCACCAGTGACGGCGTGACGGTGGTGGTGACGTCGAACTGATCAGCCTGACGCCGGGACGCGGCACCAGGGACGGTGACGGCGTGACGGTGGCGGTGACAGGACTCTGGTGTGGTGGTGAGCCCCGTCCCGCGGCACCAGTGACGGATGTGACGGTGGCGGTGACAGGACTCCGGTGTGGTGGTGAACCCCGTCCCGCGGCACCAGTGACGGATGTGACGGTGGCGGTGACAGGACTCCGGTGTGGTGGTGAGCCCCGTCCCGCGGCACCAGTGACGGATGTGACGGTGGCGGTGACAGGACTCCGGTGTGGTGGTGAACCCCGTCCCGCGGCACCAGTGACGGATGTGACGGTGGTGGTGACAGGACTCCGGTGTGGTGGTGAACCCCGTCCCGCGGCACCAGTGACGGATGTGACGGTGGTGGTGACAGGACTCCGGTGTGGTGGTGAGCCCCGTCCCGCGGCACCAGTGACGGATGTGACGGTGGCGGTGACAGGACTCCGGTGTGGTGGTGAACCCCGTCCCGCGGCACCAGTGACGGATGTGACGGTGGCGGTGACAGGACTCTGGTGTGGTGGTGAGCCCCGTCCCGCGGCGGCAGGGGACGGAGCGGATGTGACGTGTGACTTGTGACGTGTGACGTGTGACGGGGAGGCGGATCCGCCCGATGTGACGTGACTCGCTACCCTCGATACCTCCCCGCCTCCAAAAAGACCTGTGCAATGTCCGCGGTCACCGCCGTGTTCCGCCGTGTTCCGCCGTGTTCCCTGTGGTGTGTGCAATGAATGACACGTGTACGGATTCCCTGTGTATTCAACAAACAACTGGCTAAATATCGAGCGTAGTCTGGTCACGAAGCAGCGTAGTCTTAGATGTATTAAACGAGCCAAGCGACAGACAACTCAAAATAATGCATTAAACATCAAAACAATCTTATATTAAACAATCTATAAAATTATAAATCAACAAAACCACACAGTAACAGCTAAACAAAAACTGAAAACCCGCAGGCGAGCAGCGCAGGATAGCGGCGGAAAGCAGCAGCCTGTCGCGACAGACGACAGAACTGCCTTCGTCCTGTCCCGACAGACGACAGAGCTGCCTACAGAGCGGCCTCCGTCCTGCCGAATGACGTGCTTCGAACCCGACAGCGGCTCTCTCGCTAATGACGGACCGCCAGTCAGTCAGATCAGGGTGTCCGTCACGCCGGATAGACCCCGCTTCTACAGACAGCGGACCGCCAGTCAGTCAGATCAGGGTGTCCGTCACGCCGGACAGAGCCCGCTTCTACAGACAGCGGACCGCCAGTCAGTCAGATCAGGGTGTCCGTCACGCCGGATAGACCCCGCTTCTACAGACAGCGGACCGCCAGTCAGTCAGATCAGGGTGTCCGTCACGCCGGATAGACCCCGCTTCTACAGACAGCGGACCGCCAGTCAGTCAGATCAGGGTGTCCGTCACGCCGGATAGACCCCGCTTCTACAGACAGCGGACCGCCAGTCAGTCAGATCAGGGTGTCCGTCACGCCGGACAGAGCCCGCTTCTACAGACAGCGGACCGCCAGTCAGTCAGATCAGGGTGTCCGTCACGCCGGATAGACCCCGCTTCTACAGACAGCGGACCGCCAGTCAGTCAGATCAAGGTGTCCGTCACGCCGGACAGAGCCCGCTTCTACAGACAGCGGACCGCCAGTCAGTCAGATCAGGGTGTCCGTCACGCCGGATAGACCCCGCTTCTACAGACAGCGGACCGCCAGTCAGTCAGATCAGGGTGTCCGTCACGCCGGACAGAGCCCGCTTCTACAGACAGCGGCCCGTCAGTCGGCACAGACAGTACCGCAGTGACAGTGACGCAGTGACGCAGTGACGCAGTTGCACAGTGACAGTGATACAGTACCGCAGTGACAGTGACACAGTGCCGCAGTGACAGTGACGCAGTGACGCAGTGACACTGATACAGTGCCGCAGTGACAGTGACACAGTGACGCAGTGACACAGTGACGCAGTGACACATTGACGCATTGACAGTGACGCATTGACACAGCGCCACAGTGGCACAGTGCCGCAGTGACACAATGACGCAGTGACAGTGACGCAGTGACAGTGACGCCGCCTCACAGTACCAGGCAGTGGCGCGCCACTCGAGAAGTCGGCCCACGCTCTCATGCGTACTGCCAGAGCGGCGACCCAAACTATGATGATGATTTGGGCGCCGAGGGGCACCGCAACTCCAAACCACAACCAGCCATCGCCGGAGTTCCAATGATAAGTCGTTATACAGAGGAAACGGCGGGGTTCGGGCACAACAGAAGATCTGTGCACGACGCACGTCTTTCTCGTCGCAACACGTCATGCCATCTGAAACGTCCCAATTTAATCCCAGTTTAAACGTTAACAAAACCCACGCGATTTGTAAACGGTTCACAACCTCACGCATATATATTGCCTGGCTAAGTTCAGAGCGATTCACAGGCAGGAAATATGTCAACAAAAGCCAGCACAACGGTAGCGGCACTGTGCAGGGACTGGCAGGGTCGCGGCCTGGTGCCCTATCACCTCCACCTTACAACCAAAAGAACTTGTCCAAAAAATTTGTCACTTAAAATTTACTAACTATTTCTAACTATTTTAAACCAAACTATTTCTAAAAGGCTTAATTCAGGGAATATGACATCAGGCATGACAGCTACTGATGGTTTTGGAAGCATTGCTCTTTCTTACCTCCATTGCGCTAATACATGATATGATCATCAGTCAGGGCACGGGCGGCACAAAGTCCATAAAACAAGTTCAGTAAAAGAAAAGGGTCTAAAGCAATCACAAAACGTTATTCGCCATAACGCCATGTTTCCACCTCCAAAAATGTTTGCAGTTGTGCCAAAGCCAGAGTTTTTCACCGATCAGTTTGAAACTTACAGGATTTCATGAGGGCATAAGTACTTACAATTCGTGTATCTCGTAATTTTGATATCGGTAACCTAAGGTCAGGTCAATTTCGTAACCTCCCCATACTAAGTCAATGGGGAAATATACAAATGCTTCCTTTTTCAAGGATATGCATGATATTAGTCCAATTACTTCTGGATCATGTTATTATAGGATATTCTTGATGATCCAAGTGTAATTTTTGTTCAGTGACCCCTATTGGGTCATTTGAGGTCATGCGAGGTCACCATCACCTTTTTGTCAATAACTCCCGACATAATGAAGATAGAGAAGTAAAACAGACATCAATGTGTTTGTCTCGTCGAGATACGTCTTCCCATATGCAACATGCCCTACTTGGGTAACCACTTGACCTTGACCCGAGGTCAAATTGTTAAGTTGACTTAACAAGGTCACCATATATATCATTCGAAGCGCCTTGACAAGATAAACACAATGGCGTAAACAGTTTTCCGTTATCGTTATTAAGAAAAAAGTTAATAGCAAAAACTATTTTGAAAAAACGGAATTTTTTCCCTTTTTGACCTCTAGAGCCTCAAATATTGACCTGAGATAAAATCTGAGGACACCTTAGCGATTGAAAATTTGACTGGCTGGCGTTTGCTTTTTCCGTTTGTTTCTAACTAGCATCGTTTCTGAGATATATGGGAATTTATGGAGCGATGTCCTAGAACAGGAAAAACTGAAAAAATTGACATTTGATGACCTCTGGTGACCTCAATTTTGACCTGACCTAAAAGAACACTGAAATACTTTCGATAGAACATGTATCAAGCTATCAAATGCCTTTTTCCGCTTCTCGCTACGTTACGTAATTTTCGAGATCTCAGGGGGGGGGCGGAAATCAATCCCCCCCCCCCTGCAGTTCGTGTTCGGCGCAAAGGCCCTGCAGTGCGCGGGTTAAAAGAGTTCACGAGTAAAGCTGGTAGGATGGTCTCCTGTTGTGCTGAGGTCGATTAATATTTACATCGTCAGACGAGGCCTCTGAGCAGCTCCTCACTAGGTGCACGTAACACGAATTAGGAGGAGTACATTAGCAGGGACGTCCAGGGCGTACCGTGCTACACAGGGCGTACCGTGCTACACAGGGCGTACCGTGCTACACAGGGCGTACCGTGCTACACAGGGCGTACCGTGCTACACAGGGCGTCCCTGCTACACAGGGCGTACCGTGCTACACAGGACGTACCGTGCTACACAGGGCGTACCGTGCTACACAGGACGTACCGTGCTACACAGGGCGTCCCTGCTACACAGGGCGTACCGTGCTACACAGGGCGTACCCTGCTACACAGGGCGTCCCTGCTACACAGGACGTACCGTGCTACACAGGACGTACCCTGCTACACAGGGCGTACCCTGCTACACAGGACGTACCGTGCTACACAGGGCGTACCGTGCTACACAGGGCGTACCGTGCTACACAGGGCGTACCGTGCTACACAGGGCGTACCGTGCTACACAGGACGTACCTGCTACACAGGACGTACCTGCTACACAGGGCGTACCGTGCTACACAGGGCGTACCGTGCTACACAGGACGTACCTGCTACACAGGACGTACCTGCTACACAGGGCGTACCGTGCTACACAGGGCGTACCGTGCTACACAGGGCGTCCCTGCTACACAGGGCGTCCCTGCTACACAGGGCGTCCCTGCTACACAGGGCGTCCCTGCTACACAGGGCGTCCCTGCTACACAGGACGTCACTGCTACACAGGACGTCCCTGCTACACAGGGCGTCCCTGCTACACAGGGCGTACCGTGCTACACAGGGCGTACCGTGCTACACAGGGCGTACCATGCTACACAGGACGTACCTGCTACACAGGACGTACCGTGCTACACAGGGCGTACCGTGCTACACAGGGCGTACCGTGCTACACAGGACGTACCTGCTACACAGGACGTACCGTGCTACACAGGTCGTACCGTGCTACACAGGGCGTCCCTGCTACACAGGGCGTACCGTGCTACACAGGGCGTACCGTGCTACACAGGGCGTACCGTGCTACACAGGACGTACATGCTACACAGGACGTACCGTGCTACACAGGGCGTACCGTGCTACACAGGGCGTACCGTGCTACACAGGACGTACCTGCTACACAGGACGTACCGTGCTACACAGGGCGTACCGTGCTACACAGGGCGTCCCTGCTACACAGGGCGTACCGTGCTACACAGGGCGTACCGTGCTACACAGGGCGTACCGTGCTACACAGGACGTACCGTGCTACACAGGACGTACCGTGCTACACAGGGCGTACCGTGTTACACAGGGCGTCCCTGCTACACAGGGCGTCCCTGCTACACAGGGCGTCCCTGCTACACAGGACGTACCGTGCTACACAGGGCGTCCCTGCTACACAGGACGTACCGTGCTACACAGGGCGTACCTGCTACACAGGGCGTACCGTGCTACACAGGGCGTACCGTGCTACACAGGGCGTCCCTGCTACACAGGGCGTCCCTGCTACACAGGACGTACCGTGCTACACAGGGCGTCCCTGCTACACAGGACGTACCGTGCTACACAGGGCGTACCCTGCTACACAGGGCGTCCCTGCTACACAGGGCGTACCGTGCTACACAGGACGTACCGTGCTACACAGGGCGTACCGTGCTACACAGGGCGTACCGTGCTACACAGGACGTACCGTGCTACACAGGACGTACCCTGCTACACAGGACGTACCGTGCTACACAGGGCGTACCGTGCTACACAGGGCGTACCGTGCTACACAGGGCGTACCCTGCTACACAGGGCGTCCCTGCTACACAGGACGTACCCTGCTACACAGGGCGTCCCTGCTACACAGGGCGTACCCTGCTACACAGGGCGTACCCTGCTACACAGGGCGTACCGTGCTACACAGGACGTACCGTGCTACACAGGACGTACCGTGCTACACAGGGCGTACCGTGCTACACAGGGCATACCGTGCTACACAGGGCGCACCGTGCTACACAGGGCGTACCGTGCTACACAGGGCGTACCGTGCTACACAGGACGTACCGTGCTACACAGGGCGTCCCTGCCACACAGGGCGTACCGTGCTACACAGGGCGTACCGTGCTACACAGGGCGTACCGTGCTACACAGGACGTACCGTGCTACACAGGGCGTCCCTGCTACACAGGGCGTACCGTGCTACACAGGGCATACCGTGCTACACAGGACGTCCCTGCTACACAGGGCGTACCCTGCTACACAGGGCGTACCCTGCTACACAGGGCGTACCGTGCTACACAGGGCGTACCGTGCTACACAGGGCGTACCGTGCTACACAGGACGTACCGTGCTACACAGGGCGTCCCTGCTACACAGGACGTACCGTGCTACACAGGGCGCACCGTGCTACACAGGGCGTACCGTGCTACACAGGGCGTCCCTGCTACACAGGACGTACCGTGCTACACAGGGCGCACCGTGCTACACAGGGCGTACCGTGCTACACAGGACGTACCTGCTACACAGGACGTACCGTGCTACACAGGGCGTACCGTGCTACACAGGGCGTCCCTGCTACACAGGGCGTACCCTGCTACACAGGGCGTACCGTGCTACACAGGACGTACCGTGCTACACAGGGCGTACCGTGCTACACAGGACGTACCGTGCTACACAGGGCGTACCGTGCTACACAGGGCGTACCGTGCTACACAGGGCGTACCGTGCTACACAGGGCGTACCGTGCTACACAGGGCGTACCGTGCTACACGGCGTACCGTGCTACACAGGGCGTCCCTGCTACACAGGACGTACCGTGCTACACAGGACGTACCCTGCTACACAGGGCGTACCGTGCTACACAGGACGTACCGTGCTACACAAGACGTACCCTGCTATACAGGACGTACCGTGCTACACAGGGCGTACCGTGCTACACAGGACGTACCGTGCTACACAGGGCGTACCGTGCTACACAGGACGTACCGTGCTACACAGGGCGTACCGTGCTACACAGGGCGTCCCTGCTACACAGGGCGTACCGTGCTACACAGGGCGTACCGTGCTACACAGGGCGTCCCTGCTACACAGGGCGTACCGTGCTACACAGGACGTACCCTGCTACACAGGGCGTACCGTGCTACACAGGACGTACCGTGCTACAAAGGGCGTCCCTGCTACACAGGACGTACCGTGCTACACAGGGCGTACCGTGCTACACAGGGCGTCCCTGCTACACAGGGCGTACCGTGCTACACAGGGCGTACCGTGCTACACAGGGCGTCCCTGCTACACAGGACGTACCGTGCTACACAGGGCGTACCGTGCTACACAGGGCGTCCCTGCTACACAGGGCGTACCGTGCTACACAGGGCGTACCGTGCTACACAGGGCGTACCGTGCTACACAGGGCGTCCCTGCTACACAGGGCGTACCGTGCTACACAGGACGTACCGTGCTACACAGGGCGTACCGTGCTACACAGGACGTACCGTGCTACACAGGACGTACCGTGCTACACAGGACGTACCGTGCTACACAGGGCGTACCGTGCTACACAGGACGTACCGTGCTACACAGGGCGTACCGTGCTACACAGGGCGTACCCTGCTACACAGGGCGTCCCTGCTACACATGGCGTACCCTGCTACACAGGACGTACCGTGCTACACAGGGCGTACCGTGCTGCACAGGGCGTCCCTGCTACACAGGACGTACCGTGCTACACAGGGCGTACCGTGCTACACAGGACGTACCCTGCTACACAGGGCGTACCGTGCTACACAGGACGTACCGTGCTACACAGGACGTACCGTGCTACACAGGGCGTACCGTGCTACACAGGGCGTACCCTGCTACACAGGGCGTCCCTGCTACACAGGACGTACCGTGCTACACAGGGCGTACCGTGCTACACAGGGCGTCCCTGCTACACAGGACGTACCGTGCTACACAGGGCGTACCGTGCTACACAGGGCGTACCCTGCTACACAGGGCGTACCGTGCTACACAGGGCGTACCCTGCTACACAGGGCGTACCGTGCTACACAGGGCGTACCCTGCTACACAGGGCGTACCGTGCTACACAGGGCGTACCGTGCTACACAGGGCGTACCGTGCTACACAGGGCGTACCGTGCTACACAGGGCGTACCGTGCTACACAGGGCGTCCCTGCTACACAGGGCGTACCGTGCTACACAGGGCGTACCGTGCTACACAGGGCGTACCGTGCTACACAGGGCGTACCGTGCTACACAGGGCGTCCCTGCTACACAGGGCTGTCTGATCATCACAGGGCTGTCTGATTATCACGGGGCAGCGGCTGGCTATCCCGGGGCATCGGCTGGTTATCACGGGGCATCGGCTGGCTATCACGGGGCATCGGCTGGCTATCACGGGGCATCGGCTGATTATCACGGGGCATCGGCTGGTTATCACGGGGCATCGGCTGGCTATCACGGGGCATCGGCTGGCTATCACGGGGCATCACAGGACGGCGACGTGTCAGCCACTCGAATGATGACGTGACGTTTTGCGACACGACATCGTTGGAACCCAGGCATCCCAGGTTCATCCCACCCAGGTTCATAAAGCACAGCACGCAAAAATAGGAACTTTTGTCTTGCGATAACCAGCACGAAGCGTTATGAGGAGTACTAGAGAAAGGGTCTGTCCAATGAATTTCCCAAAAAGCAAATTGCCGATATAAGTTTCCATATTTTCCTTAAAAAAAACTATAAATTTAGCCCCATATTTAGCTTTATGAACCTGGCCCGCACAACAAAAGTTAACTTGCAAATATACAGGTAATAATCAGCTGCCATCAAACCCGAGTTATACGACACATACGCTCCAGTCGGCGCGCTTATACAACACTTATCTATTGTGCACAAGCTGCATGAATAATACACTAATATCTCCACTAGCCTATAAGCTTTGAGCCTGAATGTATTCAGTAATGGTTTCAGGAGATGTCTGAGTCATCTCACGGGCCACGTCATCTCACGCATGTAGAACGTCAGGCTGCAGGCACTCCAACACTACCAAAACTCCCCTCCGAAAGGGCACCATGCTCAGACGTAGTGCTATCTTTGACAACGCGTGCTACAATGCATGGTGCAAATTAATCCTAAATGCAGACGCTATTAAAATCCATTATATCATTCAGCTATAAGCCCGCATAAGAAGAGTATTATCGACCAGTGCTCGGCCTATCTCACAGGGCCAGTGCGGGCACCAGTTCGACAGGGCCAGTGCGGGCACCAGTTCGACAGGGCCAGTGCGGGCATCAGTTCGACAACGAGTTCGACAGGGCCAGTGCGGGCTCCAGTTCGACAGGGCCAGTGCGGGCACCAGTTCGACAACGAGTTCGACAGGGCCAGTGCGGGCACCAGTTCGACAGGGCCAGTGCGGGCACCAGTTCGACAGGGCCAGTGCGGGCACCAGTTCGACAGGGCCAGTGCGGGCATCAGTTCGACAACGAGTTCGACAGGGCCAGTGCGGGCACCAGTTCGACAGGGCCAGTGCGGGCACCAGTTCGACAGGGCCAGTGCGGGCACCAGTTCGACAGGGCCAGTGCGGGCACCAGTTCGACAGGGCCAGTGCGGGCACCAGTTCGACAGGGCCAGTGCGGGCACCAGTTCGACAGGGCCAGTACGGGCACCAGTTCGACAGGGCCAGTGCAGGCACCAGTTCGACAGGGCCAGTGCGGGCACCAGTTCGACAACCAGTTCGACAGGGCCAGTGCGGGCTCCAGTTCGACAACCAGTTCGACAGGGCCAGTGCGGGCACCAGTTCGACAGGGCCAGTGCGGGCACCAGTTCGACAGGGCCAGTGCGGGCACCAGTTCGACAGGGCCAGTGCGGGCACCAGTTCGACAGGGTCAGTGCGGGCATCAGTTCGACAACGAGTTCGACAGGGCCAGTGCGGGCACCAGTTCGACAGGGCCAGTGCGGGCACCAGTTCGACAGGGCCAGTGCGGGCACCAGTTCGACAGGGCCAGTGCGGGCACCAGTTCGACAGGGCCAGTGCGGGCACCAGTTCGACAGGGCCAGTGCGGGCACCAGTTCGACAGGGCCAGTGCGGGCACCAGTTCGACAGGGCCAGTGCGGGCACCAGTTCGACAGGGCCAGTGCGGGCACCAGTTCGACAGGGCCAGTGCGGGCATCAGTTCGACAACGAGTTCGACAGGGCCAGTGCGGGCACCAGTTCGACAGGGCCAGTGCGGGCACCAGTTCGGGCACCAGTTCGACATGGGCCAGTGCGGGCACCAGTTCGACAGGGCCAGTGTGGGCACCAGTTCGACAGGGCCAGTGCGGGCACCAGTTCGACAGGGCCAGTGCGGGCACCAGTTCGACAGGGCCAGTGCGGGCACCAGTTCGACAGGGCCAGTGCGGGCACCAGTTCGACAGGGCCAGTGCGGGCACCAGTTCGACAGGGCCAGTGCGGGCACCAGTTCGACAGGGCCAGTGCGGGCATCAGTTCGACAACGAGTTCGACAGGGCCAGTGCGGGCACCAGTTCGACAGGGGCAGTGCGGGCACCAGTTCGGGCACCAGTTCGACAGGGCCAGTGCGGGCACCAGTTCGACAGGGCCAGTGCGGGCACCAGTTCGACAGGGCCAGTGCGGGCACCAGTTCGACAGGGCCAGTGCGGGCACCAGTTCGACAGGGCCAGTGCGGGCACCAGTTCGACAGGGCCAGTGCGGGCACCAGTTCGACAGGGCCAGTACGGGCACCAGTTCGACAGGGCCAGTGCAGGCACCAGTTCGACAGGGCCAGTGCGGGCACCAGTTCGACAGGGCCAGTGCGGGCACCAGTGCGGGCACCACACCGTCCACCCCGCAGACCGTGTACACACCGCCGACCTGCCACGTCACGGACCGCCCACAGCCAGCTGTGTAAGACTGTGTAAAGGCCGTGTGTAGGCTGTGTGTAGGCTGTGTGTAGGCTGTGTGTAGGCCGTGTGTAGGCTGTGTAGGCTGTGTTAGGACGGGTGTAGGCTGTGTGTAGGCTGTGTAAGACTGTGTAAAGGCCGTGTGTAGGCTGTGTGTAGGACGGGTGTAGGCTGTGTGTAGGCTGTGTGTAGGCTGTGTGTAGGCTGTGTGTAGGTTGTGTGTAGGCTGTGTGTAGGCTGTGTGTAGGATGTGTGTAGGCTGTGTGTAGGCTGTGTGTAGGCTGTGTGTAGGCCGTGTGTAGGCTGTGTAGGCCGTGTGTAGGCTGTGTGTAGGCTGTGTGTAGGCTGTGTGTAGGTCGTGTATAGGCTAAGTAGGCCGGTGGCTGCAGGTCACGGACCACCTACAGCCGGCGGCGGTGTCGGCTGTCACGCACCCTCTCTACACATCTTTCCAACTCCTCTCCTACCGCAGCGGCGCCGGCTCCCTTCAGCGGCAGCAGCGAGAAGGGAGCGGCCGCCCGGCCCGGCTCGTAGAACGCGCAGCGAGGCAGGTGGTCCGTCATGTGCGCCCCGCCGCCGAACCAAAGCCGGCGCAGTGGCCCGAACGCGCAGCTAAACCGCCAGCTCTGAAACAAACGACGCTACGTCAGCTGGGTGAACCACAGCCGGCGCAGCGGCCCGAATACACAGCTAAACCACCAGCTCTGAAACACACAACGGTACGTCAGCTGGGCGAGCCACAGCCGGCGCAGCGGCCCGAATGCACAGCTAAACCGCCAGCTCCAAAAACAAACAACGGTAGTCAGCTGGGCGAACCAGAGCCGGCGCAGCGGCCCGAATACACAGCTAAACCACCAGCTCTGAAACAAACAGCGCTACGTCAGCTGGGTGACCCAGAGCCGGCGCAGCGGCCCGAATGCACAGCTAAACCGCCAGCTCTGAAACAAACGACGCTACGTCAGCTGCGCGGCCAATTCCCTGTGTGCAGCGAGAGAAATGAGCATCAATCAATAACCTAAAAATTAAAACTGACGTCGCTTAGCAAATATTGGCTGAGGTTTTGTATTGAATAATAATAGCATATGAAGCTGATTGGACAATGGACGTGCTACGCGATGACATGCATACGTTAGTTAACAGTCCCTCAGCACTGTTTACACTCAGCAAAGAATACAGCAGTGGCTCTGTGGTTCTGTGGTTTCATTATGTGGTTCATGGTATCAGTGAGCTGACATGAACCACAAAACCGGCCGTCTGCCGTCTCTGTGGGTGTAGTGCGGCGTTCCCGGTGTGCGTTGTGTCGGTACCTGCGCCACCGGCCGCCAGGTGACTCCGTCATCGTAGGTGATCCGACTCCAGAGCAGCATCACCAGGCCGCGGCTCTCCAGAAGAGAGGCGCACACGTCACGCAGCAGCTGTGACGTCAGCGACAGGTGGTTCAGACTGAAACACGCCCAGGGCGAAAGATTCAGAGTAAGACAGGACAGATGCAGCCTGCGGGTGATACAGACAAATGCATCAAATGTCAAATGTCTCAATGCCCCAAGTATCAAATTCACCAAATCCTCAGATCTAATGACGAAACGCGTCAACCAATGTGTTAGTTTTCCCGTGTCGTATGTTAACCCGTCATTGACTGGGGGGCGGGGGAGGGGTTAACGCTCCCCTGATGAATTTGCGTAATATCTCAAAAAACCAATAGCGCTATCAACGTGAAACTTCGGGTACTTCCTTCTAAATCACGTTCACGTCTTCTGTAAAAAAATAAAGCAATTTCGTCGAAAAATGTCGAGTTATAGCGAATTTAGTGACGTCACTACACACGAGTTTTACACCAAAATCAGCTAAAACGTAACGGACCGTACAAATGCCACATTTTGAGAAAAATGCAATCCAAAAACGTCAAAAGATAGCAAATGGCAAGGGCTAAAACATGGCTATCTCGGATTTTTGACAATTTTGGTTTTGACCCCCAAAAATTCAAAGAAGTTTTTTTTTGGGAGGAACATGCCCACAATTAAAAAAAAAAGATATTCAAAAAGCCGGAATATATGTCAGAGAAACATATATGGGAAACTACCATACCAAATTTAAGAATATCCCCATTTTTGACTGACTTATGGCATCTAAAGTATGGGTAACTCATGACATCATATTTACAAATTGCGATTGTTGGCTTTTATTGACCAGATACAGACAAATAAATGGCACCACTGTATTTCTGAGACAAAACTGGTCTAGAAACATCACTTTTGTATTTAGATTTATCAATTAAAATTTTTGACCTTCATTGACCTGAACTTTTTTCCGTGTCGTATGTTAACCCGTCATTGACTAGGGGGGGGGGACTTGACCTGAACTTGACATTAACTTCACGTAAATGAAGTCAGGTGGTAAAATGACTATCACTATCGAATTCTACGTGGAAAATATTTCATAAAACATGTGTTGCATGACTTTCGTAGCTATTTTGAGCATAGTGACCTTTTGTGACCTGGCCTTGACCAACAATCTCACTTTAGCTCATGCGGGATGTGTATCATACCTTTGACAGCACTTTGGGTGATCATGGTCGTAATCGAAGGCTTTGGATGGAAATTATGGACCATAAACTCAAATACGGCGATTTTGACCTTTGACCTGACCGTGACCTGACATTTGACCTCACTTTGAAATGTGTGAGCATGTTTTAGATTCGTCTCATTGAGAGTTTTTGAATGCCGCCTTGCGCTTCTCGTTGTGATCATTGGTTCGGAAGATAGCCAGGGGCGTTTACCCCCCCCCCCCCCCCCCCCCCCGGTCAATGTCGTTCGGCTGAGACCCCAGTCAATGCCGGGCTAAAGACACACGTATCGTTAGATGTTAGGAGCACCACAGTGTTCATCTCGGGCAGACGGCCGGTGCACCCACCCCTGATTCACAGTATCCTGAATCAGCCCCGGAATATCTCGGTAAAGCCGCCTGCTATTTATTACCTGTACGGATCCAGCAAGCTGGCGATGTGCTGTAAAACCTCAACCGGCAGCTGCTCAAGCTGCCATCCCCGCTCCAGGCCGAACTCCGGCTCCGGCTCCGGCTCCGGCTCCGGCTCCGGGTTCTGGTTCAGCTCCGGATCCGGATCCTGTTTCGAGCCCGGGTTCCGTTCCGGATCCGTCTCCGGGTCCGGGTCTGCGGAGTCCGGTCCGGCCCGTACGGACACGTCCGTAACACCGACACAGCCGGAGACGGGGCTGACCGTGAACCGCTCATCAGGTCCGTTCGGGTACAGTCTGAAACATGAAACACGGCCTGCATTTACAGACTGAAGCGCACACATGGCCGGTATGAGCAGCCAAAGCACGGACTCAGCGGAATTACAGCCGTAAGTACACAGAGGACACAGTGGATACTGGATACTGGATAGTCACATAGCCGATCAATGACTTCTGGGCAGACTTGTCAATGATTTAATGTGAATCGACTACTTTTGATTTAATCATTCTTATTTCAAATGAATGATTCATGAATCGATTCACCTCATGCGCAAACCTGTTGTGAGTCACTGATTGAATCATTCATACAGAGAAAATAGGCTGATTGAATCATTCATTGCTCAAAGAATCATTATTTTTTGGTCGAACAGCATAAACTGTCCACAAAATATGCCAGCGGCCCAGCATTCATCTGTGGACAAACTGCCCTGTGGACAAACCAGGCACTTGATGGCCAATTATATGAGTTCTGTGTCCTGCGCTGTAGCCTGTAATTCATCTATGCGTAAAGAAAGCGAGGCTTTGTGTCCAACTCCAGTGGGCACAAAGCCACTGTTCAATCAGCCCCAACTAGGTGAATACCTTGGAACTGGTAGGGTTAGGGGTAGGTACCTAAATACTTAGAAAAGGTAACTAACTCATACTTTGGTTCATAAACCACAGTATGAGTTAACCACACGCACACCTTTTTCACACGAAAAATTAGCAAAAGGTACCCACCTTTCCTATTTTCTAGGCTATACCATATCAAAAACTAAATCATAAACAAACATCTGCATGACCTCCGCATGTCCCAAATATCACTGTCGCATCGGCGCCGCTTTATTCCACATCATGCTTTATAAATAAAACAAATACCTAATGAAAAATCAAAATAAATGTTATATTCGCTTAAAAAAGTGAAACGTAAAGTCATTCATGCTTTTGGAACTTGGAATTTGCAATTATAGTAAATATTATAAATATCATTTTATAATCAAAATAAACAACACGCGTGTCCAATTGGCTCACATTCACATTCACATTCGGAAACACATTCGCGGACTATTTGGATTGGCTTCAAAATTGGTACACAGATAGATCACGACCTAGTGATCATTCTGGTAAAATCTTAGTCGCACATTCAAAATCAAAGGATTTAGAGCAGGTCATATGTTTAAGGTCAAACAGCAGACTATTCTGATGTGCATGAAAATGGGCACACAGGTAGAGCATGACCTCCCTATCACGCTCATAAAATCTTAGAGTCGCACATTCAAAATCAAAGGAGTTAGACAAAAGAGTCGACAATCCCCTTTAATGTTGAGTGATTGAATCAAGATTGAATCATTCATTATGGTAATGTTGAGTGATTGAATCATGATTGAATCATTCATTATGGTAATGTTGAGTGATTGAATCATGATTGAATCATTCATTATGGTAATGTTGAGTAATTGAATCATGATTGAATCATTCATTATGGTCCGTGAATCACTGTGAATCGATTCATGACAAATATGAATCATTGACAAGTCTGCTTCTGGGACGGGGTGACTACTGCCGATACGTCTGGTACGCCCGTCCAGACGCAAACACTTGTTTGAAGAAGAAGAAAACAAACGCTGTCAAAACTAGACATATTTGCATTACACTTAACTTATGCTACAAAGAGCGCTGAAATGTCTTCTTGAAACCCTTCTAGGCCCAGTCGCTGGTGCCGAGGGTTCACATTTCCTTCTCTCATCAAGAAACAAACAGCTCCCAGTGTAACAAAACAAAACAAAGCATGTACGACATAAACGCTGTATCAATGTCGCTCCATGCCTCCACCCTGTAACTGTATACGTTGGTGGCCCCATGGTCGCCAACGTATGCAGTGGTGAGGCGACTGAGCAGGCGACATGTTCAGTGTCTGGATCCCAGGTCGGGTAAGACACACATGAAATATCTCAAGCTTGTTGTAATGAGAGATCAGAGATGTGTGAGTTGGTGTCGCAAGACTACGTATACAGTGTACAGGGTGAAGGCATGGAGTGACATTGGTACAGCGTTTATGTCGTGCATGCTTTGTTTTGTTATGTTACACTGGGAGCTGTTTGTTTCTTGATGAGAGAAGAAAATGTGAACCCCTCGGCACCAGCGACTCACTGCGCTCCTGCACGCGTGCCGAGGTGAGGGCCTCCTTCGCGAGAGGAGGCCTTCAGCTCGGCACGCGCCCTCGCGCCCTCAGCGGTCCTGGACGGACTCCCGGCAGAGTCCACCTGGGTGTGGACGGACGGCTCTGCGACTAGTGGCGTCCTGAACGGAGGAGGAGGGGCCACCTTCCACCTGTACAACGGCGACACCCAGGACGTCCGCGTCGCTGCGGGACACCTCTGCCCCAGCACCCGCGCCGAGATCTTCGCCCTGAGAGCGGCGCTGGAGGAGCTAAGGAGCATCGAGGAGTGAGGACCGCGACGTGGTGCACCCGGTCATCATATGCACCGACTCGATGGCGGCGCTGGCTCTCCAGCAGAGCGGCCCAGCATCTCAGAGGGCGCCGGTGGCGGCGGTGATCTGGGAGCTCCTGCGGTCCCTCGCCGGCGGTGGACAGCGCATCCACCTGCAGTGGGTCCCCGCCCACTGCGGGCTGCCGGGCAATGAGAGAGCGGACGCCCTCGCGACGGAGGCCAACAATCTCCCCAATCATGGCCTGACGGGTGGTATAAATCGATTAAGAGGACCCGCCTGCCGGGCCCGGTCGGTGACAGCGGCCGTCTCGCTGCGGTGGACATACACCAGCTCCGGGCCGGCCACTGGAGCGGCTCGGAGCAATACCTCCACCGGATCGGCCGCCGACCTACGCCCGGCTGAGGGCAGTGCAGCGCCGAGGGGTGTCCCGCCGCCCTGTGCCGGCCATGTAGAGAAGAGGCTGACATCCCGCGACACGTGCTGCTGCGGTGCCCTGCGCTGGCCGGAGCTCGCCTCCGGCGCGTGGGCACCATTCACCCGGACCCGACTACCTTGCGCGACGACGGTGTGGTGGCGGCCTTGGCCGCCGGATACCGCGCCCAACTGAGCCGCAATGGCTACACCCGGGATCCCCCGGGCCGGAGGGAATAACGACGCCGACGAGCTGAGGGCGCCACTGCTGCGCGCCGGCCGGTCAAAGGGTCACGGTCGGGCCGGCGGCCGGGCGGGAATACAGTCTGGTGCTGGCTGCCATCGCGTTTGGTGCGGAGGCACGCGGCGCCGACCCTTGGGCTCGGCTCACAGTGACTTAACTATTGTGGCAGACTCTTACATGGTGGCAGCGGTGGGATTCGAACCCACGCCTCCGAAGAGACTGGTGACTGGGCTCCCTATCAAGCCACAGGGTTGGCACAGGGTTGACTAAGTCATCGCTAGATCGAGACTCAATTATGTGGTACCAGAAACATGGCAGGGATTGCCACGCTCTGGTACATCACTTGCAGCATCAGAAGTGGCCCAAATTGTGTTCGCCGGCTCCCAAAAGGCACATTGGCAAGTTCGCTTTGCGTGATGACATTCTCTTTTCCGAGGAATGTCCAGGAACGGCACCGCAAATCGTGTGGCCCCGAGCCAAGCGGTACGAGATCCTGTACCACAACCGCGCCCCGTCCCACCGCGGGCACTGCGGCCATGATAAACTCTATGAGAAGGTCTCCAGAGATGTGGGATACGTTAGTCTGAGACGTGATTGTACGAATGACGTAGCCAGCTGTGCGCGCTGCCGCCAGAGGAAGACTGACCGCGGACCGCCGGCACCACCACTCTTGCCTCAGGACCCGTGCAGCCGGGGGAACCCCCGTGACGGGGGAACCCGCGTCACGGGGGAACCCGTGCTAGTGATTGACGTCGTGCGCATGCCGAATAGTCGGCAGACTGGCAAAACACTGGTGCTGACGCGCGTCGACAAATTCACCACGTTTGAGGGCGGTTGAGTGCGGCGGGTGCCGCGGTCGGCTTTGGTCCGGCAGCCGATACTCAGTCCGGGCGGTACGGTCCACGCGGGACAGACGCCAGGTGACGCGGGACAGACGCCAGGTGACGCGGGACAGACGCCAGGTGACGCGGGACAGACGCCAGGTGACGCGGGACAGACGCCAGGTGACGCGGGACAGACGCCAGGTGACGCGGGACATACGCCAGGTGACGCGGGACAGACGCCAGGTGACGCGGGGCATACGCCAGGTGACGCGGGAGGACAGACACCAGGTGACGCGGGACAGACACCAGGTGACGCGGGACAGACGCCAGGTGACGCGGGACAGACGCCAGGTGACGCGGGAGGACAGACACCAGGTGACGCGGGACAGACACCAGGTGACGCGGGACAGACACCAGATGACGCGGGACAGACACCAGGTGACGCGGGACAGACACCAGGTGACGCGGGACAGACACCAGGTGACGCGGGACAGACACCAGATGACGCGGGACAGACACCAGGTGACGCGGGACAGACACCAGATGACGCGGGAGGACAGACACCAGGTGACGCGGGACAAACGCCAGGTGACGCGGGACAGACGCCAGGTGACGCGGGACAGACACCAGGTGACGCGGGACAGACACCAGGTGACGCGGGACAAACGCCAGGTGACGCGGGACAAACGCCAGGTGACGCGGGAGGACAGACACCAGGTGACGCGGGACAAACGCCAGGTGACGCGGGACAGACGCCAGGTGACGCGGGAGGACAGCCACCAGGTGACGCGGGAGAACGTACGCCAGGTGACGCGGGACAGACACCAGGTGACGCGGGACAGACGTCAGGTGACGCGGGAGGACAGAAACCAGGCGACGCGGGTGGACAGACGCCAGGTGACGCGGGAGGACAGACACCAGGTGACGCGGGACAGACGCCAGGTGACGCGGGACATACGCCAGGTGACGCGGGAGGACAGACACCAGGTGACGCGGGTGGACAGACGCCAGGTGACGCGGGACAGACGCCAGGTGACGCGGGAGGACAGACACCAGGTGACGCGGGAGGACAGACACCAGGTGACGCGGGTGGACAGACGCCAGGTGACGCGGGACAGACGCCAGGTGACGCGGGACAGACGCCAGGTGACGCGGGACAGACGCCAGGTGACGCGGGACAGACGCCAGGTGACGCGGGACAGACACCAGGTGACGCGGGACATACGCCAGGTGACGCGGGAGGACAGACACCAGGTGACGCGGGACAGACGCCAGGTGACGCGGGAGGACAGACACCAGGTGACGCGGGACAGACGCCAGGTGACGCGGGACATACGCCAGGTGACGCGGGTGGACAGACGCCAGGTGACGCGGGACAGACGCCAGGTGACGCGGGACATACGCCAGGTGACGCGGGAGGACAGACACCAGGTGACGCGGGAGGACAGACACCAGGTGACGCGGGACAGACGCCAGGTGACGCGGGAGGACAGACACCAGGTGACGCGGGACAGACGCCAGGTGACGCGGGACATACGCCAGGTGACGCGGGACAGACGCCAGGTGACGCGGGAGGACAGACGCCAGGTGACGCGGGAGGACAGACACCAGGTGACGCGGGACAGACACCAGATGATGCGGGACATACGCCAGGTGACGCGGGACATACGCCAGGTGACGCGGGAGGACAGACACCAGGTGACGCGGGACAGACACCAGGTGACGCGAGAGGACAGACACCAGGTGACGCGGGACAGACACCAGGTGACGCGGGAGGACAGACACCAGGTGACGCGGGACAGACGCCAGGTGACGCGGGACAGACAGACGTCAGGTGACGCGGGTGGACAGACACCAGGTGACGCGGGACAGACGCCAGGTGACGCGGGACAGACAGACGTCAGGTGACGCGGGAGGACAGACACCAGATGACGCGGGACAGACACCAGGTGACGCGGGACAGACGCCAGGTGACGCGGGACAGACACCAGGTGACGCGGGACAGACACCAGGTGACGCGGGACATACGCCAGGTGACGCGGGAGGACAGACACCAGGTGACGCGGGAGGACAGACACCAGGTGACGCGAGAGGACAGACACCAGGTGACGCGGGACATACGCCAGGTGACGCGGGAGGACAGACGCCAGGTGACGCGGGACAGACGCCAGGTGACGCGGGAGGACAGACACCAGGTGACGCGAGAGGACAGACACCAGGTGACGCGGGACATACGCCAGGTGACGCGGGACAGACGCCAGGTGACGCGGGAGGACAGACACCAGGTGACGCGAGAGGACAGACACCAGGTGACGCGGGACATACGCCAGGTGACGCGGGACATACGCCAGGTGACGCGGGAGGACAGACACCAGGTGACGCGGGAGGACAGACACCAGGTGACGCGGGAGGACAGACACCAGGTGACGCGAGAGGACAGACACCAGGTGACGCGGGACATACGCCAGGTGACGCGGGACAGACGCCAGGTGACGCGGGAGGACAGACACCAGGTGACGCGGGAGGACAGACACCAGGTGACGCGGGACATACGCCAGGTGACGCGGGACAGACGCCAGGTGACGCGGGAGGACAGACACCAGGTGACGCGGGACAGACGCCAGGTGACGCGGGACAGACACCAGGTGACGCGGGACAGACGCCAGGTGACGCGGGACAGACACCAGGTGACGCGGGACAGACACCAGGTGACGCGGGACAGACACCAGATGACGCGGGACAGACACCAGGTGACGCGGGACATACGCCAGGTGACGCGGGACAGACGCCAGGTGACGCGGGAGGACAGACACCAGGTGACGCGGGAGGACAGACACCAGGTGACGCGGGACATACGCCAGGTGACGCGGGACAGACGCCAGGTGACGCGGGAGGACAGACACCAGGTGACGCGGGACAGACGCCAGGTGACGCGGGACAGACACCAGGTGACGCGGGACAGACGCCAGGTGACGCGGGACAGACACCAGGTGACGCGGGACAGACACCAGGTGACGCGGGAGGACAGACACCAGGTGACGCGGGAGGACAGACACCAGGTGACGCGGGAGGACAGACACCAGGTGACGCGGGACAGACACCAGATGACGCGGGACAGACACCAGGTGACGCGGGACAGACGCCAGGTGACGCGGGACAGACGCCAGGTGACGCGGGACAGACACCAGGTGACGCGGGAGGACAGACACCAGGTGACGCGGGAGGACAGACACCAGGTGACGCGGGAGGACAGACACCAGGTGACGCGGGACAGACACCAGGTGACGCGGGAGGACAGACGCCAGGTGACGCGGGAGGACAGACACCAGGTGACGCAGGACAGACGCCAGGTGACGCGGGACAGACACCAGGTGACGCGAGAGGACAGACACCAGGTGACGCGGGACAGACGCCAGGTGACGCGGGACAAACGCCAGGTGACGCGGGACAGACGCCAGGTGACGCGGGAGGACAGACACCAGGTGACGCGGGAGGACAGACACCAGGTGACGCGGGAGGACAGACACCAGGTGACGCGAGAGGACAGACACCAGGTGACGCGGGACATACGCCAGGTGACGCGGGACAGACGCCAGGTGACGCGGGACAGACGCCAGGTGACGCGGGAGGACAGACACCAGGTGACGCGGGAGGACAGACACCAGGTGACGCGAGAGGACAGACACCAGGTGACGCGGGACATACGCCAGGTGACGCGGGAGGACAGACACCAGGTGACGCGGGACAGACGCCAGGTGACGCGGGACAGACACCAGGTGACGCGAGAGGACAGACACCAGGTGACGCGGGACATACGCCAGGTGACGCGGGAGGACAGACACCATTTGACGCGGGAGGACAGACACCAGGTGACGCGGGACATACGCCAGGTGACGCGGGACAGACGCCAGGTGACGCGGGAGGACAGACACCAGGTGACGCGGGACAGACGCCAGGTGACGCGGGACAGACGCCAGGTGACGCGGGACATACGCCAGGTGACGCGGGACAGACGCCAGGTGACGCGGGACAGACGCCAGGTGACGCGGGACAGACGCCAGGTGACGCGGGAGGACAGACACCAGGTGACGCGAGAGGACAGACACCAGGTGACGCGGGACGGACGCCAGGTGACGCGGGACAGACACCAGGTGACGCGGGACAGACGCCAGGTGACGCGGGACATACGCCAGGTGACGCGGGACAGACGCCAGGTGACGCGGGAGGACAGACACCAGGTGACGCGGGACAGACGCCAGGTGACGCGGGACAGACGCCAGGTGACGCGGGACATACGCCAGGTGACGCGGGACAGACGCCAGGTGACGCGGGACAGACGCCAGGTGACGCGGGAGGACAGACACCAGGTGACGCGGGAGGACAGACACCAGGTGACGCGGGAGGACAGACACCAGGTGACGCGGGAGGACAGACACCAGGTGACGCGAGAGGACAGACACCAGGTGACGCGGGACATACGCCAGGTGACGCGGGACATACGCCAGGTGACGCGGGAGGACAGACACCAGGTGACGCGGGAGGACATACACCAGGTGACGCGGGACAGACACCAGATGACGCGGGTGGACAGACACCAGGTGACGCGGGACAGACGCCAGGTGACGCGGGACAGACGCCAGGTGACGCGGGACAGACGCCAGGTGACGCGGGAGGACAGACACCAGGTGACGCGGGAGGACAGACACCAGGTGACGCGGGACAGACACCAGATGACGCGGGACATACGCCAGGTGACGCGGGAGGACAGACACCAGGTGACGCGGGACAGACGCCAGGTGACGCGGGACAGACACCAGGTGACGCGGGACAGACACCATGTGACGCGGGAGGACAGACACCAGATGACGCGGGGCATACGCCAGGTGACGCGGGACAGACGCCAGGTGACGCGGGACAGACGCCAGGTGACGCGGGACAGACGCCAGGTGACGCGGGACAGACACCAGGTGACGCGGGACAGACACCAGGTGACGCGGGAGGACAGACACCAGGTGACGCGGGGCATACGCCAGGTGACGCGGGAGGACAGACACCAGGTGACGCGGGACAGACACCAGGTGACGCGGGACAGACACCAGGTGACGCGGGACAGACGCCAGGTGACGCGGGACAGACGCCAGGTGACGCGGGAGGACAGACACCAGGTGAAGCGGGACAGACACCAGGTGACGCGGGACAGACGCCAGGTGACGCGGGAGGACAGATACCAGGTGACACGGGACAGACACCAGATGACGCGGGACAGACACCAGGTGACGCGGGACAGACACCAGGTGACGCGGGAGGACAGACACCAGGTGACGCGGGGCATACGCCAGGTGACGCGGGAGGACAGACACCAGGTGACGCGGGACAGACACCAGGTGACGCGGGACAGACACCAGGTGACGCGGGACAGACGCCAGGTGACGCGGGACAGACGCCAGGTGACGCGGGAGGACAGACACCAGGTGACGCGGGACAGACACCAGGTGACGCGGGACAGACGCCAGGTGACGCGGGAGGACAGACACCAGGTGACGCGGGACAGACACCAGATGACGCGGGACAGACACCAGGTGACGCGGGACAGACACCAGGTGACGCGGGAGGACAGACACCAGGTGACGCGGGAGGACAGACACCAGGTGACGCGGGACAGACACCAGATGACGCGGGACAGACACCAGGTGACGCGGGACAGACGCCAGGTGACGCGGGAGGACAGACACCAGGTGACGCGGGACAGACGCCAGGTGACGCGGGAGGACAGACACCAGGTGACGCGGGAGGACAGACACCAGGTGACGCGGGACAGACGCCAGGTGACGCGGGGCATACGCCAGGTGACGCGGGACAGACACCAGGTGACGCGGGACAGACGCCAGGTGACGCGGGAGGACAGACACCAGGTGACGCGGGACAGACGCCAGGTGACGCGGGAGGACAGACACCAGGTGACGCGGGAGGACAGACACCAGGTGACGCGGGACAGACGCCAGGTGACGCGGGACAGACGCCAGGTGACGCGGGACAGACACCAGGTGACGCGGGAGGACAGACACCAGATGACGCGGGACAGACGCCAGGTGACGCGGGACAGACACCAGGTGACGCGGGAGGACAGACACCAGGTGACGCGGGACAGACGCCAGGTGACGCGGGACATACGCCAGGTGACGCGGGAGGACAGACACCAGGTGACGCGGGAGGACAGACACCAGGTGACGCGGGACAGACACCAGATGACGCGGGACAGACACCAGGTGACGCGGGACAGACACCAGGTGACGCGGGACAGACGCCAGGTGACGCGGGACAGACGCCAGGTGACGCGGGACAGACGCCAGGTGACGCGGGACAGACACCAGATGACGCGGGACAGACACCAGGTGACGCGGGACAGACGTCAGGTGACGCGGGACAGACGTCAGGTGACGCGGGACAGACGCCAGGTGACGCGGGTGGACAGACGCCAGGTGACGCGGGACAGACACCAGATGACGCGGGACAGACACCAGGTGACGCGGGACAGACACCAGGTGACGCGGGACAGACACCAGGTGACGCGGGAGGACAGACACCAGGTGACGCGGGACAGACACCAGGTGACGCGGGAGGACAGACGCCAGGTGACGCGGGACAGACACCAGATGACGCGGGACAGACACCAGATGACGCGGGACAGACGCCAGGTGACGCGGGACAGACGTCAGGTGACGCGGGACAGACACCAGGTGACGCGGGACAGACACCAGGTGACGCGGGACAGACACCAGGTGACGCGGGACAGACACCAGGTGACGCGGGACAGACACCAGGTGACGCGGGAGGACAGACACCAGGTGACGCGGGACAGACACCAGGTGACGCGGGACAGACACCAGGTGACGCGGGAGGACAGACACCAGGTGACGCGGGACAGACACCAGATGACGCGGGACAGACACCAGGTGACGCGGGACAGACACCAGGTGACGCGGGACATACGCCAGGTGACGCGGGAGGACAGACACCAGGTGACGCGGGAGGACAGACACCAGGTGACGCGGGAGGACAGACACCAGGTGACGCGGGACAGACACCAGATGACGCGGGACAGACACCAGGTGACGCGGGACAGACACCAGGTGACGCGGGACAGACGCCAGGTGACGCGGGACAGACGCCAGGTGACGCGGGACAGACGCCAGGTGACGCGGGACAGACGCCAGGTGACGCGGGACATACGCCAGGTGACGCGGGACAGACGCCAGGTGACGCGGGGCATACGCCAGGTGACGCGGGAGGACAGACACCAGGTGACGCGGGACAGACACCAGGTGACGCGGGACAGACGCCAGGTGACGCGGGACAGACGCCAGGTGACGCGGGAGGACAGACACCAGGTGACGCGGGACAGACACCAGGTGACGCGGGACAGACACCAGATGACGCGGGACAGACACCAGGTGACGCGGGACAGACACCAGGTGACGCGGGACAGACGCCAGGTGACGCGGGACAGACACCAGGTGACGCGGGACAGACACCAGATGACGCGGGACAGACACCAGGTGACGCGGGACAGACACCAGATGACGCGGGAGGACAGACACCAGGTGACGCGGGACAAACGCCAGGTGACGCGGGACAGACGCCAGGTGACGCGGGACAGACACCAGGTGACGCGGGACAGACACCAGGTGACGCGGGACAAACGCCAGGTGACGCGGGACAAACGCCAGGTGACGCGGGAGGACAGACACCAGGTGACGCGGGACAAACGCCAGGTGACGCGGGACAGACGCCAGGTGACGCGGGAGGACAGACACCAGGTGACGCGGGAGAACATACGCCAGGTGACGCGGGACAGACACCAGGTGACGCGGGACAGACGTCAAGTGACGCGGGAGGACAGAAACCAGGCGACGCGGGTGGACAGACGCCAGGTGACGCGGGAGGACAGACACCAGGTGACGCGGGACAGACGCCAGGTGACGCGGGACATACGCCAGGTGACGCGGGAGGACAGACACCAGGTGACGCGGGTGGACAGACGCCAGGTGACGCGGGACAGACGCCAGGTGACGCGGGAGGACAGACACCAGGTGACGCGGGAGGACAGACACCAGGTGACGCGGGTGGACAGACGCCAGGTGACGCGGGACAGACGCCAGGTGACGCGGGACAGACGCCAGGTGACGCGGGACAGACGCCAGGTGACGCGGGACAGACGCCAGGTGACGCGGGACAGACGCCAGGTGACGCGGGACAGACGCCAGGTGACGCGGGAGGACAGACGCCAAGTGACACGGGACAGACGCCAGGTGACGCGGGACAGACACCAGGTGACGCGGGACATACGCCAGGTGACGCGGGAGGACAGACACCAGGTGACGCGGGACAGACGCCAGGTGACGCGGGAGGACAGACACCAGGTGACGCGGGACAGACGCCAGGTGACGCGGGACATACGCCAGGTGACGCGGGTGGACAGACGCCAGGTGACGCGGGACAGACGCCAGGTGACGCGGGACATACGCCAGGTGACGCGGGAGGACAGACACCAGGTGACGCGGGAGGACAGACACCAGGTGACGCGGGACAGACGCCAGGTGACGCGGGAGGACAGACACCAGGTGACGCGGGACAGACGCCAGGTGACGCGGGACATACGCCAGGTGACGCGGGACAGACGCCAGGTGACGCGGGAGGACAGACGCCAGGTGACGCGGGAGGACAGACACCAGGTGACGCGGGACAGACACCAGATGATGCGGGACATACGCCAGGTGACGCGGGACATACGCCAGGTGACGCGGGAGGACAGACACCAGGTGACGCGGGACATACGCCAGGTGACGCGGGAGGACAGACGCCAGGTGACGCGGGACAGACGCCAGGTGACGCGGGAGGACAGACACCAGGTGACGCGAGAGGACAGACACCAGGTGACGCGGGACATACGCCAGGTGACGCGGGACAGACGCCAGGTGACGCGGGAGGACAGACACCAGGTGACGCGAGAGGACAGACACCAGGTGACGCGGGACATACGCCAGGTGACGCGGGACATACGCCAGGTGACGCGGGAGGACAGACACCAGGTGACGCGGGAGGACAGACACCAGGTGACGCGGGAGGACAGACACCAGGTGACGCGAGAGGACAGACACCAGGTGACGCGGGACATACGCCAGGTGACGCGGGACAGACGCCAGGTGACGCGGGAGGACAGACACCAGGTGACGCGGGAGGACAGACACCAGGTGACGCGGGACATACGCCAGGTGACGCGGGACAGACGCCAGGTGACGCGGGAGGACAGACACCAGGTGACGCGGGACAGACGCCAGGTGACGCGGGACAGACACCAGGTGACGCGGGACAGACGCCAGGTGACGCGGGACAGACACCAGGTGACGCGGGACAGACACCAGGTGACGCGGGAGGACAGACACCAGGTGACGCGGGAGGACAGACACCAGGTGACGCGGGAGGACAGACACCAGGTGACGCGGGACAGACACCAGATGACGCGGGACAGACACCAGGTGACGCGGGACAGACGCCAGGTGACGCGGGACAGACGCCAGGTGACGCGGGACAGACACCAGGTGACGCGGGAGGACAGACACCAGGTGACGCGGGAGGACAGACACCAGGTGACGCGGGAGGACAGACACCAGGTGACGCGGGACAGACACCAGGTGACGCGGGAGGACAGACGCCAGGTGACGCGGGAGGACAGACACCAGGTGACGCGGGACAGACGCCAGGTGACGCGGGACAGACACCAGGTGACGCGAGAGGACAGACACCAGGTGACGCGGGACAGACGCCAGGTGACGCGGGACAAACGCCAGGTGACGCGGGACAGACGCCAGGTGACGCGGGAGGACAGACACCAGGTGACGCGGGAGGACAGACACCAGGTGACGCGGGAGGACAGACACCAGGTGACGCGAGAGGACAGACACCAGGTGACGCGGGACATACGCCAGGTGACGCGGGACAGACGCCAGGTGACGCGGGACAGACGCCAGGTGACGCGGGAGGACAGACACCAGGTGACGCGGGAGGACAGACACCAGGTGACGCGAGAGGACAGACACCAGGTGACGCGGGACATACGCCAGGTGACGCGGGAGGACAGACACCAGGTGACGCGGGACAGACGCCAGGTGACGCGGGACAGACACCAGGTGACGCGAGAGGACAGACACCAGGTGACGCGGGACATACGCCAGGTGACGCGGGAGGACAGACACCAGGTGACGCGGGAGGACAGACACCAGGTGACGCGGGACATACGCCAGGTGACGCGGGACAGACGCCAGGTGACGCGGGAGGACAGACACCAGGTGACGCGGGACAGACGCCAGGTGACGCGGGACAGACGCCAGGTGACGCGGGACATACGCCAGGTGACGCGGGACAGACGCCAGGTGACGCGGGACAGACGCCAGGTGACGCGGGACAGACGCCAGGTGACGCGGGAGGACAGACACCAGGTGACGCGAGAGGACAGACACCAGGTGACGCGGGACGGACGCCAGGTGACGCGGGACAGACACCAGGTGACGCGGGACAGACGCCAGGTGACGCGGGACATACGCCAGGTGACGCGGGACAGACGCCAGGTGACGCGGGAGGACAGACACCAGGTGACGCGGGACAGACGCCAGGTGACGCGGGACAGACGCCAGGTGACGCGGGACATACGCCAGGTGACGCGGGACAGACGCCAGGTGACGCGGGACAGACGCCAGGTGACGCGGGAGGACAGACACCAGGTGACGCGGGAGGACAGACACCAGGTGACGCGGGAGGACAGACACCAGGTGACGCGAGAGGACAGACACCAGGTGACGCGGGACATACGCCAGGTGACGCGGGACAGACGCCAGGTGACGCGGGAGGACAGACACCAGGTGACGCGGGACAGACGCCAGGTGACGCGGGACATACGCCAGGTGACGCGGGTGGACAGACGCCAGGTGACGCGGGACATACGCCAGGTGACGCGGGAGGACAGACACCAGGTGACGCGGGAGGACAGACACCAGGTGACGCGGGACAGACACCAGATGACGCGGGTGGACAGACGCCAGGTGACGCGGGACAGACGCCAGGTGACGCGGGACAGACGCCAGGTGACGCGGGACAGACGCCAGGTGACGCGGGACAGACGCCAGGTGACGCGGGAGGACAGACACCAGGTGACGCGGGAGGACAGACACCAGGTGACGCGGGACAGACACCAGATGACGCGGGACATACGCCAGGTGACGCGGGAGGACAGACACCAGGTGACGCGGGACAGACGCCAGGTGACGCGGGACAGACACCAGGTGACGCGGGACAGACACCAGGTGACGCGGGAGGACAGACACCAGATGACGCGGGGCATACGCCAGGTGACGCGGGACAGACGCCAGGTGACGCGGGACAGACGCCAGGTGACGCGGGACAGACGCCAGGTGACGCGGGACAGACACCAGGTGACGCGGGACAGACACCAGGTGACGCGGGAGGACAGACACCAGGTGACGCGGGGCATACGCCAGGTGACGCGGGAGGACAGACACCAGGTGACGTGGGACAGACACCAGGTGACGCGGGACAGACACCAGGTGACGCGGGACAGACGCCAGGTGACGCGGGACAGACGCCAGGTGACGCGGGAGGACAGACACCAGGTGAAGCGGGACAGACACCAGGTGACGCGGGACAGACGCCAGGTGACGCGGGAGGACAGATACCAGGTGACGCGGGACAGACACCAGATGACGCGGGACAGACACCAGGTGACGCGGGACAGACACCAGGTGACGCGGGAGGACAGACACCAGGTGACGCGGGGCATACGCCAGGTGACGCGGGAGGACAGACACCAGGTGACGCGGGACAGACACCAGGTGACGCGGGACAGACACCAGGTGACGCGGGACAGACGCCTGGTGACGCGGGACAGACGCCAGGTGACGCGGGAGGACAGACACCAGGTGACGCGGGACAGACACCAGGTGACGCGGGACAGACGCCAGGTGACGCGGGAGGACAGACACCAGGTGACGCGGGACAGACACCAGATGACGCGGGACAGACACCAGGTGACGCGGGACAGACACCAGGTGACGCGGGAGGACAGACACCAGGTGACGCGGGAGGACAGACACCAGGTGACGCGGGACAGACACCAGATGACGCGGGACAGACACCAGGTGACGCGGGACAGACGCCAGGTGACGCGGGAGGACAGACACCAGGTGACGCGAGAGGACAGACACCAGGTGACGCGGGACATACGCCAGGTGACGCGGGACAGACGCCAGGTGACGCGGGAGGACAGACACCAGGTGACGCGGGAGGACAGACACCAGGTGACGCGGGAGGACAGACACCAGGTGACGCGGGACAGACACCAGATGACGCGGGAGGACAGACGCCAGGTGACGCGGGACAGACACCAGATGACGCGGGACAGACGCCAGGTGACGCGGGACAGACACCAGATGACGCGGGACAGACACCAGGTGACGCGGGACAGACGCCAGGTGACGCGGGACAGACACCAGGTGACGCGGGAGGACAGACGCCAGGTGACGCGGGAGGACAGACACCAGGTGACGCGGGACAGACACCAGGTGACGCGGGAGGACAGACGCCAGGTGACGCGGGACAGACGCCAGGTGACGCGGGAGGACAGACGCCAGGTGACGCGGGAGGACAGACGCCAGGTGACGCGGGACAGACACCAGGTGACGCGGGACAGACACCAGATGACGCGGGACAGACACCAGGTGACGCGGGACAAACGCCAGGTGACGCGGGACATACGCCAGGTGACGCGGGACATACGCCAGGTGACGCGGGAGGACAGACACCAGGTGACGCGGGACAGACACCAGGTGACGCGGGACATACGCCAGGTGACGCGGGAGGACAGACACCAGGTGACGCGGGACAGACACCAGGTGACGCGGGACATACGCCAGGTGACGCGGGAGGACAGACACCAGGTGACGCGGGACAGACACCAGGTGACGCGGGACATACGCCAGGTGACGCGGGAGGACAGACACCAGGTGACGCGGGACAAACGCCAGGTGACGCGGGACAGACACCAGGTGACGCGGGACAGACACCAGGTGACGCGGGACAGACGCCAGGTGACGCGGGAGGACAGACACCAGGTGACGCGGGAGGACAGACACCAGGTGACGCGGGAGGACAGACACCAGGTGACGCGGGAGGACAGACACCAGGTGACGCGGGAGGACAGACACCAGGTGACGCGGGAGGACAGACACCAGGTGACGCGGGAGGACAGACACCAGGTGACGCGGGAGGACAGACACCAGGTGACGCGAGAGGACAGACACCAGGTGACGCGGGACATACGCCAGGTGACGCGGGAGGACAGACGCCAGATGACGCGGGACATACTCCAGGTGACGCGGGAGGACAGACACCAGGTGACGCGGGACAGACACCAGATGACGCGGGACAGACACCAGGTGACGCGGGACATACGCCAGGTGACGCGGGACATACGCCAGGTGACGCGGGAGGACAGACACCAGGTGACTCGGGAGGACAGACACCAGGTGACGCGAGAGGACAGACACCAGGTGACGCGGGACATACGCCAGGTGACGCGGGAGGACAGACGCCAGGTGACGCGGGACAGACGCCAGGTGACGCGGGAGGACAGACACCAGGTGACGCGGGAGGACAGACACCAGGTGACGCGGGAGGACAGACACCAGGTGACGCGGGAGGACAGACACCAGGTGACGCGAGAGGACAGACACCAGGTGACGCGGGACAGACACCAGATGACGCGGGACAGACGCCAGGTGACGCGGGACAGACGCCAGGTGACGCGGGAGGACAGACGTCAGGTGACGCGGGACAGACGCCAGGTGACGCGGGACAGACGCCAGGTGACGCGGGAGGACAGACACCAGGTGACGCGAGAGGACAGACACCAGGTGACGCGGGACATACGCCAGGTGACGCGGGAGGACAGACACCAGGTGACGCGGGACAGACGCCAGGTGACGCGGGACAGACACCAGGTGACGCGGGAGGACAGACGCCAGGTGACGCGGGACAGACACCAGGTGACGCGGGACAGACGCCAGGTGACGCGGGACAGACGCCAGGTGACGCGGGACAGACGCCAGGTGACGCGGGACAGACACCAGGTGACGCGGGACAGACGCCAGGTGACGCGGGACAGACGCCAGGTGACGCGGGAGGACAGACACCAGGTGACGCGGGACAGACGCCAGGTGACGCGGGAGGACAGACACCAGGTGACGCGGGACAGACGCCAGGTGACGCGGGAGGACAGACGCCAGGTGACGCGGGAGGACAGACACCAGGTGACGCGGGACAGACGCCAGGTGACGCGGGAGGACAGACGCCAGGTGACGCGGGACAGACGCCAGGTGACGCGGGTGGACAGACGCCAGGTGACGCGGGACAGACACCAGGTGACGCGGGACAGACGCCAGGTGACGCGGGACAGACGCCAGGTGACGCGAGACAGACGCCAGGTGACGCGGGAGGACAGACGCCAGGTGACGCGGGAGGACAGACACCAGGTGACGCGGGAGGACAGACACCAGGTGACGCGGGACAGACGCCAGGTGACGCGGGAGGACAGACACCAGGTGACGCGGGAGGACAGACACCAGGTGACGCGGGACAGACGCCAGGTGACGCGGGACAGACGCCAGGTGACGCGGGACAGACACCAGATGACGCGGGACAGACACCAGGTGACGCGGGACAGACACCAGGTGACGCGGGACAGACGCCAGGTGACGCGGGGCAGACGCCAGGTGACGCGGGACAGACACCAGGTGACGCGGGAGGACAGACACCAGGTGACGCGGGACAGACGCCAGGTGACGCGGGGCAGACGCCAGGTGACGCGGGACAGACACCAGGTGACGCGGGACAGACGCCAGGTGACGCGGGACAGACGCCAGGTGACGCGGGACATACGCCAGGTGACGCGGGAGGACAGACGCCAGGTGACGCGGGAGGACAGACACCAGGTGACGCGGGAGGACAGACACCAGGTGACGCGGGACAGACGCCAGGTGACGCGGGACAGACGCCAGGTGACGCGGGAGGACAGACACCAGGTGACGCGGGAGGACAGACACCAGGTGACGCGGGACAGACACCAGGTGACGCGGGAGGACAGACACCAGGTGACGCGGGAGGACAGACACCAGGTGACGCGGGACAGACGCCAGGTGACGCGGGACAGACGCCAGGTGACGCGGGAGGACAGACACCAGGTGACGCGGGAGGACAGACACCAGGTGACGCGGGACAGACGCCAGGTGACGCGGGAGGACAGACACCAGGTGACGCGGGACAGACGCCAGGTGACGCGGGACAGACGCCAGGTGACGCGGGACAGACGCCAGGTGACGCGGGAGGACAGACGCCAGGTGACGCGGGAGGACAGACACCAGGTGACGCGGGACAGACACCAGGTGACGCGGGAGGACAGACACCAGGTGACGCGGGAGGACAGACACCAGGTGACGCGGGAGGACAGACACCAGGTGACGCGGGAGGACAGACACCAGGTGACGCGGGAAGACAGACACCAGGAAGACAGACCACCCTGTCGCCCCAGTGCCCCACCCTTTCGTCCCAGTGCCCCACCCTGTCGTCCCAGTGCCCCACCCTTTCGTCCCAGTGCCCCACCCTTTCGTCCCAGTGCCCCACCCTGCCGTCCCAGTGACCCACCCTGTCGTCCCAGTGCCCCACCCTGTCGTCCCAGTGCCCCACCCTGTCGTCACAGTGCCCCACCTGTTGGCGAAGTACCCGCAGCCGTGCTGTGCCATCGGACACCGCTGCTGGATCCAGGAGCCGGCGCCGCCGTGCACGTCTCCATGCAGGCGGCGGTAGTGCTCGCAGAACTCGTCCCGGCGCAGCGGCCGCGCGCACTGGAATGTGTAGAGCGCGCGCGGCCGACTCCGCTCCGGCACGGCTATGGCGTCGATGGTGAGCGCCAGCCGCGGCCCGTCGTCGTCCTCCTGCTGCTCAGCGCGCCGCCGCTCCGCCGCCTGCTCGGCCGTCATCTGCCGCTTGCGCCGCAGCGCCGCGTCCAGGTCGTACTTTCCGGGCCGCTCCCGGATCGGCTCGGTCACCTCCAGCCGGCGCCAGCAGAGGGCGCCGCCGGGCTCCGCGGGGCCGCCCTCCACCTGCCAGGTGCGCCGCACCACCTGGCGAGCCGGCAGCGGGTCGTTCCGACAGAATTTGCACATGTCCCGGCCGATGTGGTGCATGCACTCCTTCTCCTCGTACGCGTCGACGGCTGGCTCTGGCGACAGCGACGTGCGGTTCGAGTTCGAGTCGCCGGCGGGAGATGTCGCTAGTGTTGTACGCGCCAGCTGACTGCAGACACTGCGCTGCAGACCTGCCGATGCAGGAGGCAACAGTCATTATTTTTCCACTCTCCACAATGGTGGGTGCACAACGATAACGAATTTCGATTCATGTTCATGAAAGTTTGGCACATGTCATCAAAATATTACGAATTATCAAATACATTAACAAGAACGGAGACAGGTACGGGGAAGAGGCTCACTCACATTAAACAATGAGGCGATAAAGACAGAAGTTGTATCGCCACAGAGGAAAACCGTCCACACTGACCAAATTAGGCATAGCACAGAAAACGAATCATACAAATATTGCCGGAATAGGAATGGCAAACAGGACACGCATACCCATCAAGTGTACGAGACTCTGCAGACGTGCCGGGTGGGTGTACGAGACTCTACAGACGTACCGGGCACGTGTGTGTGTGAGAGACTCTACAGACGTACTGGGCAGGTGTGAGAGACTACAGACGCACCGGGTGTGTGTGTGTGTGTGTGAGAGAGACTAGACGTACCGGGCGGGTGAGCGGGGCGCTGCTCGGTGGCGGCCTCCTCCCTGTCCAGCTGCAGCTGCGGCGCCAGGTGGGAGCAGTCGTACGTGCCCGGCAGTCGGAGCGGCACGGCCGGGAACACGCGCAGCCGGCGGGCCAGGCTGCGTGCCGGCACCAGACAGTCGCGCAGCAGCCGCTGATCGCGCTCCAGCAGCGCGGTGTCTGCCGGGACACAGCACAGACTCAGCCAGCCAGCAGACAACACAGCACAGACTCAGCCAGCCAGCAGACAACACAGCACAGACTCAGCCAGTCAGCAGACAACACAGCACAGACTCAGCCAGCCAGCAGACAGCACAGACTCAGCCAGCCAGCAGACAGCACAGCACAGACTCAGCCAGCCAGCAGACAACACAGCACATACTCAGCCAGCCAGCAGACAACACAGCACAGACTCAGCCAGCCAGCAGACAGCACAGACTCAGCCAGCCAGCAGACAGCACAGACTCAGCCAGCCAGCAGACAACACAGCACAGACTCAGCCAGCCAGCAGACAGCACAGACTCAGCCAGCCAGCAGACAGCACAGCACAGACTCAGCCAGCCAGCAGACAACACAGCAAAGGCTCAGCCAGCCAGCAGACAACACATACTCAGCCAGCCAGCAGACAGCACAGACTCAGCCAGCCAGCAGTCAGCACATACTCAGCCAGCCAGCAGACAGCACAGACTCAGCCAGCCAGCAGACAACACAGCACAGACTCAGCCAGCCAGCAGACAGCACAGACTCAGCCAGCCAGCAGACAGCACAGCACAGACTCAGCCAGCCAGCAGACAGCACAGCAAAGGCTCAGCCAGCCAGCAGACAACACATACTCAGCCAGCCAGCAGACAGCACAGACTCTGCCAGCCAGCAGACAGCACAGACTCAGCCAGCCAGCAGACAACACAGCAAAGGCTCAGCCAGCCAGAAGACAGCACAGACTCAGCCAGCCAGCAGACAGCACAGACTCAGCCAGCCAGCAGACAACACAGCAAAGGCTCAGCCAGCCAGCAGACAACACAGACTCAGCCAGCCAGCAGACAGCACAGACTCAGCCAGCCAGAAGACAACACAGACTCAGCCAGCCAGAAGACAACACAGCAAAGGCTCAGCCAGCCAGCAGACAGCACAGACTCAGCCAGCCAGCAGACAACACAGCACAGACTCAGCCAGCCAGCAGACAACACAGCACAGACTCAGCCAGCCAGCAGACAACACAGCACGACTCAGCCAGCCAGCAGACAACACAGCACAGACTCAGCCAGCCAGCAGACAGCACAGACTCAGCCAGCCAGCAGACAACACAGCACAAACTCAGCCAGCCAGCAGACAACACAGCACAGACTCAACCAGCCAGCAGACAACACAGACTCAGTCAGCCAGCAGATAGCACAGACTCAGCCAGCCAGCAGACAGCACAGCACAGACTCAGCCAGCCAGCAGACAGCACAGACTCAGCCAGCCAGCAGACAACACAGCGCAGACTCAGCCAGCCAGCAGACAGCACAGACTCAGCCAGCCAGCAGACAACACAGCACAGACTCATCCAGCCAGCACACAGCACAGACTCAGCCAGCCAGCAGACAGCACAGACTCAGCCAGCCAGCACACAGCACAGACTCAGCCAGCCAGCAGACAGCACAGACTCAGCCAGCCAGCAGACAGCACAGACTCAGCCAGCCAGCAGACAGCACAGGCTCAGCCAGCCAGCCAGTGTCCTGAAATTGTTTTTTGCAAGGGTGTGATGAATGCTGAGAGGACGTCGCTATTCCAGAAGGAGGTGGGTATTGAGGTTCAAATTTGTATGATAATAACCCAAAATGGATGCTTCGGGCAGTCAGTTTGTTGTATATTTAACAAAAAATAGCTGTTCCGATAATTTAAAACTAAGCGTGTGTTAAAAGCGTGACTTGTTTTTAATACTATTTAGCTCGATCGCTAGTGACGTCGTTTCGATGGCAAGTGACGTGACAAAAAAAAGTGTAATTGGGTGTGGCTTTCCACTCATATTTGTGAAATTCAGGACACTGCAGCCAGACAACACAGCACAGCACAGACTCATCCAGCCAGCAGACAGCACAGACTCAGCCAGCCAGCAGACAGCACAGCACAGACTCAGCCAGCCAGCAGACAACACAGCACAGACTCAGCCAGCCAGCAGACAACACAGCACAGACTCAGCCAGCCAGCAGACAGCACAGACTCAGCCAGCCAGCAGACAGCACAGCACCGACTCAGCCAGCCAGCAGACAGCACAGACTCAGCCAGCCAGCAGACAGCACAGCACAAACTCAGCCAGCCAACAGACAACACAGCACAGACTCAGCCAGACAGCAGACAGCACAGCACAGACTCAGCCAGCCAGCAGACAACACAGCACAGACGTAGCCAGCCAGCAGACAACACATACTCAGCCAGCCAGCAGACAGCACAGCAAAGGCTCAGCCAGCCAGAAGACAACACAGACTCAGCCAGCCAGCAGACAGCACAGCAAAGGCTCAGCCAGCCAGCAGACAGCACAGCAAAGGCTCAGCCAGCAGACAGCACAGCACAAACTCAGCCAGCCAGAAGACAACACAGACTCAGCCAGCCAGCAGACAACGCAGACTCAGCCATCCAGCAGACAGCACAGACTCAGCCATCCAGCAGACAACACAGACTCAGCCAGCCAGCAGACAGCACATACTCAGCCAGCCAGCAGACAGCACAGACTCAGCCAGCCAGCAGACAATACATCACAGACTCAGCCAGCCAGCAGACAGCACAGACTCAGCCAGCCAGCAGACAGCACAGCACAGCACAGACTCAGCCAGCCAGCAGCCAGCACATACTCAGCCAGCCAGCAGACAGCACAGACTCAGTCAGCCAGCAGACAACACAGCACAGACTCAGCCAGCCAGCAGACAACACAGCACAGACTCAGCCAGCCAGCAGACAGCACAGACTCAGCCAGCCAGCAGACAGCACAGACTCAGCCAGCCAGCAGACAACACAGCACAAACTCATCCAGCCAGCACACAGCACAGACTCAGCCAGCCAGCAGTCAGCACAGACTCAGCCAGCCAGCAGACAGCACAGGCTCAGCCAGCCAGACAACACAGCACAGCACAGACTCATCCAGCCAGCAGACAGCACAGCACAGACTCAGCCAGTCAGCAGGCAACACAGCACAGACTCAGCCAGCCAGCAGACAACACAGCACAGACTCAGCCAGCCAGCAGACAGTACAGACTCAGCCAGCCAGCAGACAGCACAGCACCGACTCAGCCAGCCAGCAGACAGCACAGACTCAGCCAGCCAGCAGACAGCACAGCACAAACTCAGCCAGCCAGCAGACAACACAGCACATACTCAGCGAGACAGCAGACAGCACAGCACAGACTCAGCCAGCCAGCAGACAACACAGCACAGACTCAGCCAGCCAGCAGACAACACATACTCAGCCAGCCAGCAGCCAGCACAGCAAAGGCTCAGCCAGCCAGAAGACAACACAGACTCAGCCAGCCAGCAGACAGCACAGCAAAGGCTCAGCCAGCCAGCAGACAACACAGCAAAGGCTCAGCCAGCCAGCAGACAACACAGACTCAGCCAGCCAGCAGACAGCACAGACTCAGCCAGCCAGAAGACAACACAGACTCAGCCAGCCAGAAGACAACACAGCAAAGGCTCAGCCAGTCAGCAGACAGCACAGACTCAGCCAGCCAGCAGACAACACAGCAAAGGCTCAGCCAGCCAGCAGACAACACAGACTCAGCCAGTCAGCAGACAGCACAGACTCAGCCAGCCAGAAGACAACACAGACTCAGCCAGCCAGCAGACAACACAGCAAAGGCTCAGCCAGCCAGCAGACAACACAGCACAGAATCAGCCAGCCAGCAGACAGCACAGACTCAGCCAGCCAGCAAACAGCACAGCACCGACTCAGCCAGCCAGCAGACAGCACAGACTCAGCCAGCCAGCAGACAACACAGCACAGACTCAGCCAGCCAGCAGATAGCACAGACTCAGCCAGCCAGCAGACAACACAGCACAGACTCAGCCAGACAGCAGACAGCACAGCACGGACTCAGCCAGCCAGCAGACAACACAGCACAGACTCAGCCAGCCAGCAGACAACACATACTCAGCCAGCCAGCAGACAGCACAGCAAAGGCTCAGCCAGCCAGAAGACAACACAGACTCAGCTAGCCAGCAGACAGCACATCAAAGGCTCAGCCAGCCAGAAGACAACACAGACTCAGCCAGCCAGCAGACAGCACAGCAAAGGCTCAACCAGCAGACAGCACAGCACAAACTCAGCCAGCCAGCAGACAACACAGACTCAGCCAGCCAGAAGACAACACAGACTCAGCCAGCCAGCAGACAGCACAGACTCAGCCATCCAGCAGACAACACAGACTCAGCCAGCCAGCAGACAGCACAGACTCAGCCATCCAGCAGACAACAAAGACTCAGCCTGCCAGCAGACAGCACATACTCAGCCAGCCAGCAGACAACACAGCACAGACTCAGCCAGCCAGCAGACAGCACAGACTCAGCCAGCCAGCAGACAGCACAGCACAGACTCAGCCAGCCAGCAGACAACACAGCAAAGGCTCAGCCAGCCAGCAGACAACACATACTCAGCCAGCCAGCAGACAGCACACTCAGCCAGCCAGCAGACAACACAGCACAGACTCAGCCAGCCAGCAGACAGCACAGCACAGACTCAGCCAGCCAGCAGACAGCACAGCACAGACTCAGCCAGCCAGCAGACAGCACAGCAAAGGCTCAGCCACCCAGCAGACAACATATACTCAGCCAGCCAGCAGACAGCACAGACTCTGCCAGCCAGCAGACAGCACAGACTCAGCCAGCCAGCAGACAACACATACTCAGCAAGCCAGCAGACAACACAGCAAAGGCTCAACCAGCCAGAAGACAGCACAGACTCAGCCAGCCAGCAGACAGCACAGACTCAGCCAGCCAGCAGACAACACAGCAAAGGCTCAGCCAGCCAGCAGACAACACAGACTCAGCCAGCCAGCAGACAGCACAGACTCAGCCAGCCAGAAGACAACACAGACTCAGCCAGCCAGCAGACAACACAGCAAAGGCTCAGCCAGCCAGCAGACAACACAGACTCAGCCAGCCAGCAGACAACACAGACTCAGCCAGCCAGAAGACAACACAGACTCTGCCAGCCAGCAGACAACACAGACTCAGCCAGCCAGCAGACAACACAGCACAGACTCTGCCAGCCAGCAGACAGCACAGACTCAGCCAGCCAGCAGACAACACAGACTCGGCCTCAGCCAGCCAGCCAGCAGACAACACAGCACAGACTCAGCCAGCCAGCCAGCAGACAACACAGCACAGACTCAGCCAGCCAGCAGACAACACAGCAGCAGAGTGGTGTCTCTCGTCACAGACAGACGGAATATTTAGTGCCGGATAATTGCTTCAACTTCACCGGAAAAAATGAAAGCTTGTCATGAATTAGTTGATTTTTTTGTTGCATATTCTATCAGTAATTCT